>JAXIVD010000598.1:0-2500 GCA_036785275.1 Cancer borealis | reverse complement strand
CATTACGCTTCTATATCTTCTCATCTAAGTGTGTAGGTTCTTATCCTTCCTTTTCATCATCATTTCCTTTCCCTTGTCACTCATACTCTTCTTCTTCCTCCTCATCCTTATGATTTTCTTTCCTATTACAATCATCATCCAAACGTATACTTACTTTGCCTTCTTTCTTCCTAATTTTTTTTCTTTTTCTTTTCCTTTACATTGCTTTTCCTCTTAGAAGGGAGAAACTTTACGCTTATATCCTTTGGTTTAGTTTCCTTCCTCTCCCTTTCCTTCCTTTCCTCTCAGTTACTCCGTCCTCTCGGGAAGAAAAAGAAGAAGCTAGTCTCTGCTTCCTCCTCTTTTTCTTCTTCCTGTTTTTCTTCTTCCCTTGGTGCTCTTCATCATCCTTCATCTGTATTGCCTCACTCTCCTTCATATTCTCGTTAATTTTTCCTTCTGTGAATCGTCATCTCCTATTTCCTCTTCGTCATTTCCAGTTTCGTCCACATTCCACATTTTACTTTTTTTTCTGCTTGCTTATCACATTTTTCCTGTTTATCATTCTATTCTTCACTTTTTTTCTTCCACCACTTGTTGTTGTTCAGTCTCCTTCACTTCCTCATCATCTTCGTTCTTCCTGCTCCTCACTTTTCTCCTCTATCTATCCTCTTCTTGATGGTTCTCTTCTGTTCTTTATTTTTTTCAAGGTCAACTTTCTTTTCATCCATAATCCTAAGCTGCTGTTCCTCCATTACATAAAAGAGGAGGAGGGAGGAGGAGGAGGAGGAGGAGGAGGAGGAATAATAATAAGAGGGATGATTACTACCGTCCAGCATCTTGGTCTTACTTATTCTTACTTAGCTTCTACTTTCAGCTCATGTCAGACACTTGCTTTTCCGTCTCTTTGGTAAGCTGTGCCAGTTCCAATGCTTTATTTTCTTCGAGTGTTATCTTCTCTCTCTCTCTCTCTCTCTCATCTCTCTCTCTCTCTCTCTCTCTCTCTCTCTCTCTCTCTCTCTCTCTCTCTCTCTCTCTCTCTCTCTCTCTCTCTCTCTCTCTCTCTCAATCAAGAATCATTGTGGCTGCAGTTGGAGAAAGTCTTAAGAAAGTGTTTGCTTGCCTCACCTGCACCTGCACCTGTGTCGGTACCGCATTGAAGTTGGGATCATATTTTATTTGTCTTATTCTAGCTGCAGCATGTGTTGTGGGACGGGTTGGCACTCCTGACGCTGTTGAAACTCTAATTCAGATTGATTATATACATTTTTTTTTTTTTTTGTACAAGAGTCTGAATGTTCTCTTTTGATTAAGGAACGTAAAATTGAAATACAAAATCACGTATTATGGTAAATTATCTTATTATTCAAATGTAATTCATGTTATTTCCTTGGGTGAAACTACCTTGTGGCTCTTGTTATACGTAATATACATGCATTTTATTCATTTATTTCTAAATTTAAATGAAATATTGTATCACACAAAATGTAAGTAATATGTGCGTAATATAGCCGATCAGCTGGAGTGTGTGGCGTTTGTTTTAAGTTTCCAGTAATTGTTGAGGTTAGAACTGCGTACTTGTAATATGTGATCGTTTAGGGTAGGGAAAAAATAATGATAATTTAATTGACCTTCATTTGATTATAGTGTATATAAACATCACAGGACTATTGGTTTGTACCGATAAAGTTATGTGTTTTGATATTACATTTTATTTTCAATGTGGGGATGAACATGAGACGGTTCTTGAGTAATACAATTTTTCCAATACTCTACGTTATCAGTATGTGAAGTCGTCCTATACTGCGGTCACTGCCAGGCTCTAAGAACAACATTACAAAGTGGACAGTGACGTATAACAAGGTCCTATGTTCCACGTGTGTCGATGGGTGTGGGTGTGTATGTATGTGCACCACTTACCGGGATGGCTGGCTTGTTTTGCTAACTGAGTGCAGTAACCAGTAAAGAACACACACACACACACACACACACACACACACACACACACACACACACACACACACACACACACACACACACACACACACACACACACACATTTAGGGTTAGGTATCACCATGGCGCCAGACTCGTTTGGCGGTATCTCGTGGCTCCTGCTTGAAGTGTCATCTTGTGGCAATGATGCTGCTCAGACCGCGGGGATAGGAGTGAATAGATGAGTCAGTTAGTCAGTGCGTGAGTGAACGAGTCAGGTAATGCGTCAGGAAGGAAATTAATCAGTCTATCAGTCAGAGATATAATGAGTGAGTCAGTGAGTAAGTGAGTAACTGAGTGAATAAGTAAGATAATGAAACGGAATGAGTCAGTGAGTAAGGAGTCATTGTGTTGCTTTCATCCATGTTTGGCTCCTGTTGGTGTGAAGAATATAGTTACTCACCATCATTACCATTTTCATCTTAATCATCTTTTATCCATATTATTTTCAATTTCATCATCATCATCATCATCATCATCATCATCATCATCATCATCATCATCATCATCATCATCACCATCACAC
>JAXIVD010000597.1:55000-136697 GCA_036785275.1 Cancer borealis | reverse complement strand
GGCATGGGCTCCGTCAGCAGTTTTCTCCTTGATGGCATTTGTGTCCGCCCTTCTCTGCCTCCTTCTGCCGGAGACTCAGAATCAGAACCTTCCTGAGGAAGACCATCGCCTCGGTCACGCCAACAAGAAGGAAGACGATCCTTTAGTCTAAAAGAGACTCCTGTGTTCCTTTCTTTAGGTATCCCTTACAGGAATCATTGTAAGTTCCAATAACAATGACGGCGAAAGGTGACGAACATTTTACTGTGAAGCTCAAGTAAATGTTTCTTGATTACACACACACACACACACACACACACACACACACACACACACACACACACACACACACACACACACACACACACACACACACACACACACACACACACACACACACACACACACACACACACACACACACACACACACACACCCACACACACACACACACACACACACACACACACACACACACACACACACACACACACACACACACACACACACACACACACACACACCACACACACACACACACACACACACACACACACACACACACACACACACACACACACACACACACACCACACACACACACACACACACACACACACACACACACACACACACACACACACACACACACACACACACACACACACACACACACACACACACACACACACACACACACACACACACACACACACACACACACACACACACACACACACACACACACACACACACACACACACACACACACACACACACACACACACACACACACACACACACACACACACACACACACACACACACACACACACACACACACACACACACACACACACACACACACACACACACACACACACACACACACACACACACACACACACACACACACACACACACACACACACACACACACACACACACACACACACACACACACACACACACACACACACACACACACACACACACACACACACACACACACACACACACACACACACACACACACACACACACACACACACACACACACACACACACACACACACACACACACACACACACACACACACACACACACACACACACACACACACACACACACACACACACACACACACACACACACACACACACACACACACACACACACACACACACACACACACACACACACACACACACACACACACACACACACACACACACACACACACACACACACACACACACACACACACACACACACACACACACACACACACACACACACACACACACACACACACACACACACACACACACACACACACACACACACACACACACACACACACACACACACACACACACACACACACACACACACACACACACACACACACACACACACACACACACACACACACACACACACACACACACACACACACACACACACACACACACACACACACACACACACACACACACACACACACACACACACACACACACACACACACACACACACACACACACACACACACACACACACACACACACACACACACACACACACACACACACACACACACACACACACACACACACACACACACACACACACACACACACACACACACACACACACACACACACACACACACACACACACACACACACACACACACACACACACACACACACACACACACACACACACACACACACACACACACACACACACACACACACACACACACACACACACACACACACACACACACACACACACACACACACACACACACACACACACACACACACACACACACACACACACACACACACACACACACACACACACACACACACACACACACACACACACACACACACACACACACACACACACACACACACACACACACACACACACACACACACACACACACACACACACACACACACACACACACACACACACACACACACACACACACACACACACACACACACACACACACACACACACACACACACACACACACACACACACACACACACACACACACACACACACACACACACACACACACACACACACACACACACACACACACACACACACACACACACACACACACACACACACACACACACACACACACACACACACACACACACACACACACACACACACACACACACACACACACACACACACACACACACACACACACACACACACACACACACACACACACACACACACACACACACACACACACACACACACACACACACACACACACACACACACACACACACACACACACACACACACACACACACACACACACACACATTTTTACCTAAATAAAAAATTAAAAAGTTAAATGAAAATTTAGTGTCAGGAAGCATGATATAGAAGCAAAAGCATTTAAGCAAGATTCTGGTGACAACTTTCCAAAAATGAAGATGAAATATAGTCATGAAATATGAAGGACAAATATAGTAAGTTGCAAATAATAAGAAACCCAAAAGGATAATAGAGATGTGAAGAAAGTCGATTTAGCAGTGAAAGATTCGTCATTAATTCTTCAAGACAAATAAAACAAGCTCGGTTAAAAGGACAACAAAATAAAGGACATAAAAAAGATCAGAGTAAAGAATATAAAATCGATAGAATAATGTAAAGAAACGAAGAAATCGAAAGTAAGAAAAGAAAGTTAAAATATTGTACTTCACCTGATAAATGAACAATTTACCTTCAATGTTGAGGTGCACGTGTGGTGCCCCTCTGATTGTACTTTGGCTTGGGTCACCAGTGTGGTGCCTGTTAGTTAGTTGTTTATTTCAAAATCTTACTTTATATATTCACAATTTCTGCTACCACCCAAGGTTTTTTGTAAAGGGGCATGGTGGCCCTTTGTGAAATTTTATTCTTTCTTAAGGAAAGTTAATTCAATTCAAGAATCAATAACAACTAAGGAAATCATGTGACAAATTATTATAATGAAAGAACAATTAATACTTTTGGTAGAATGAAACAAAGTTATTAATAAGGTACGTGAGTACGTTGAATGTTTTTCATATCCTTATTTCAAGAGTGTTGAGCACTTTACCAAACACTTACCTTATCACTTCAAGTCAGGGATTAAGTAAAGAACTGGGCATTAACTTTTGACATAACAGATGTATTTACTTTCTTTTAATTTTGATTACCCATCATCATTCACCGGTGATGGATAAAGGCACAATAAATGGTTAACTTCTACACGAAACAGAGTTCATAATTTTTTCCTACAGCACTACAGGGCGACCAATACATTCACAGCCTTGAATTACTACTTAATATTCACCATCCTTCCCTGGGCAGATTGTTTTAATTTTCAATAGGCAACGAGAGTGGTTAAGGAACCGCTTCTCAGGGTGTAAACCATAAGATTTAATACCATAATTTTCCTCGAAAAAGGTTACGTGACAGCCCGTGCACTCCTAACTAAACTTTCTGGGTTCAACGTTCACGAAACTATTCATCTTCCACCAACACTTGGTTACATTCCTAACTCATAAGAACTATAAAAACTTTTGCCAAACTATTATAAACTGAATCTCACACAGGCCCACGTGGTTCTTATATAACAAAGAAAAGTACTTTATGTTGGGTATAATTCATTCCGTGCCCTGGCATTACGATAGAATACATAGTGGGAAATGTGTTCACTGTGTATCTGTGATGGTGGAGTCCATAGTTTCTGCAAAAATATAACAGATGAGCGTGTGTTTCCTCCGGGAAGGCTGGCGAGGAAGGAGAGTATAGGGGACGCTACTCTGGGGCCCCAAGGTGTCCTGCCCGGTTGGGTTGCCAGATATGGTTTAACTATTTCCTCGTCAATCTCTTTCTACGTGCTACTAAATTAATCCCTCAACTAAACAATGCAAAGAAAACTTATGTGAGATGTGAGTAAAAACATTTGAGTGGAGTTTCGAATGCGTTATGCGTCTGGCAGCGAAATAAGACTGCTCGCGCAGCCCTGTCATTTCCAACTGGCCTGTCACTTCTACACCACCACCTCTTTGAGCGACTGTATATATTTTCCTAATTTTGGTCGGTCCTATTAACTCTGATCTTGTCCGCACACCCTCCCGTCATTGCTGAAATATGCAGCAAATGAATCTCTTACTGCAAATCCTTCAAAATTAGCGTACCCGCGAGCTCTTGCAAAATTGTGGATGGCTCTTGTGCTATAGGGTCTGGCTCGTAGTTCGGAGCGCGAGATTTTGTACTATAGGCATCCCTCAGCATGTTGTGCAAACAGCAGCAAATAATCACAACATCGTTCACGATTTCGGGGAGTAAATTGATTGCAGTGTAAAAAATACGAAAACTTGGCATAGTAAACCAAACGCATTTTCAAAGGTTCGGCGAGCGCGGGAAAACCTATAATTGAATATAGCTTTCATGCATGTTGTCCCCCACCGCACGCTCTCGCGAGTATGGTTTCAGCATTTTTTAAGGTAACCGGAAAGCATCATCACCGACAAATATGTGGAACAGCACAAGGTCGAAATCCGGTAGCTGGCCTGGGGGTGGAAGTAGTGTGTCATAGTAGAACATCTTCCCCAAAGAAGACCTTTCGAAAATTCCGGGAGCACCTTCTTTCCCATACGATCCAACGTCGATAAACATGAATGTATAGTTCGCGTCGGCTATAGCCAGAAGCACCGTCGAGAAAATACCCTTGTAATTGTAAAAGAGGGAGTCGGAACGGTTGGAGCACACAATCCGGATGTGTTTCCCATCATTGCTCCACAACAGTTGGGGAAATCCCATATATGGTGAAATTCCTTTGCTTTTTGTTCTAATTCCTCTGGAGTCAATGCAGGCATGAACAATGACACCAGCTTCTACCTCAGCGCCGCCAACGTCTGTTTTATTATTTGGCTGATTTCACTCACTGATACTCGGAACTGAAACTGCAGAAAGTGGAAAGACTCACCTGTGGCCAAAAACCTGTGAAAGAAAAAAACAAATATTTCTAGGCTTTATTTGCTACTAATTTTACTACTGCATTTTAGAAAATTAATTAGTTAGTGAAGTGATAAAACACAACTTCAATCAGCGGGTTTTATTCACACAAAAATAACACCATATCTGTGAAAGAATATATATATAAACATGAATAAATAAGAATGACAATGGTTCCTGACTGATGTACAATATAACATTATGCACAAGAGAAAACAAAACAAGCATGTACACACTACAGAGAAAACTGACCTGTTCAGTTGTGTCTGGCCACGTTCCCACCCCAACTAACATTCCCTTCCATACAGGCGCACCAGTATGGGTCGCACACGCTTCGAACGAAATTGCTTCAAACATCCGAATCACTCACACTGACACAAGGATAACACTGATGCGAAACACTCAAAACACGACATTCACCCCCCGTTTAAAACAAAACAAAACAAAAACATCACTCACAACAAAACCCGAAGCTTATCGAAAACAGTCATGCGACACCCAAACACGACATCCCCGCTTTTAGAAAAGCATTCAATGCGCTTCGTAACGTATAGGAGGACGCCTGTTACGCTGCGATCTTCTCAACTGCGGAATATCAGCCTCACACTGAGAACCTTCTTCATAACGTACAGGCACATTAGTGTCATCCTTAGCGCCCCCTTCAGGCACTGCTAACTCCTCGGGGACAACCTGTTCTTCAGTGGGCCTTACGTCACCGGTAGTTGAGGGTGGAGGAGAGAATCCCTTACTGCTGTGACACTCACCGATACTTTGGGATGCAGCTGGATCTTCGGGTTGTGGATGCATTCTACTTGTAGGAGCTAGATGCTTGACAGAGACCGTATCCTCCCTACCGTCTGGATACCTGATATACGCATAGTGAGGGTTGGCCTGTAAGAGTTCGACTTCATCAACATATGGATCAGCTTTGTTATTACGTGCGTAACGCTTCAGTAAAACAGGCCCGGGTTCACACAGCCATGAAGGGATCGAAGCCCCAGTGGATGATCGACGAGAGTACGTGAAAAGCCTTTCGTGGGGAGTAGCATTAGTGGCTGTGCACAACAAAGAGCGTATGGAATGAAGCGCGTCAGGGAGAACCACTTGCCAACAGCTAGGTGGTAGTTTACGAGTTTGTAAATTAGTTATAATAGCCTTCCAGACAATGCCATTATATCTTTCTACTTGAGAGTTGCCTTGGGGATTATAACTAGTTGTTCCACTGCATGAAATACCCCGACTGGAAAGAAAGTTCCTTAGCTCTTTGCTCATAAATGAAGTCCCTCGGTCTGAATGAACATAAGCAGGCATTCCAAATATCGCAAATAACTGGCTCAGACAATTTATTATAGTTGATGCGGTCATATTGGCACAAGGAAAAACGAAAGGGAACCTTGAATATTCATCTACGATGTTTAAGAAATATTGGTTTTTATTGGTAGTAGGGAGAGGTCCCTTGAAATCTATATTTAGTCTCTCGAACGGCTGAGTGGCTTTAATGAGCGAAGTTTTCTCAGGAATATAAAATCTTGGTTTACATTCTGCACAAACCTTACATGAGCTTATTACCTGACGAACATCATCTACAGAATATGGCATATTCTTCGAGCGTACAAAATGTAGTAAGCGAGTCACTCCTGGGTGGCATAACGTCTCATGAAGATCCAACAGGGACCGTTGATCGTTGTGAATCATCCCGCAGTGCGATCTTGAGAACGTGTCAGGGGGAATGTTGTCCTTTCCAGGTCTGTACGTAACATCATAATCGAAGCACGACAATTCCATTTTCCATCGAAGAATCTTTTCGTTCTTGATTTTATTTTTGTGCCTTTTGTCAAACATGTAGCTGACAGATCGTTGGTCGGTTTTCACAGAGAAGTGGCGGCCGGCCAGATAATGCCGCCAGTGACGCACAGCCTCTACGATTGCTTGAGCTTCTTTCTCCACAGCGGCGTGATTCCTTTCGAATCCTTGGAGAGTCCGAGAGAAAAACGCGACAGGACGGCCCTCTTGAGTGAGAACTGCAGCGATAGCACATTCAGAAGCATCGGTCTCTACTTCGAATGGTATAGTTTCATCAATGGCCTTCACTACAGAAGTTTCAACGTCGCGTTTAAGTTCTCGAAATGCAGTCCGGGCATCCTCAGACAGTGGGAAGGTGGTAGCAGTGGTAAGAGGTCTTATTTTCTTTGAGTAGTCGTAGATCCATCTTGAATAATATGCAAAAAGTCCAAGAGTCCTGCGCAGGGATTTGACATCCTTTGGGAAGGGTAGGCTACGCAGAGGCTCCAGTCTTGTGGGATCAGGTCGTATTTCACCACTTTCCACCTCATACCCAAGAGTACAAAGCCTGGTGGTAGAAAACGTACATTTGTCAGTATTGTACTCCATATGCCTCCTTTTCGCTGCACCTAGAAACTTTTGCAAATTCTCGTCATGCTCCTCCTGAGTCACGCCACATATGGTGACATCATCCAAATAAGCAAAAGTCCCCGTGAGACCCTCTTCCTCTATGATAGTGTTCATAATGCGTTGGAAACAAGCAACGCCGTTGGTGATCCCAAACGGAATACGATTAAAGTGGTACAGTCTCCCGCAAGCCTCAAAAGCTGTGTATAGCTTGTCTTCATCCTTGATGGGAACCTGGTGATAAGCACTCCGGAGATCTATGGTGCTAAAAACTCTGTAACGAGCAATTTTACTGATGGTATCATCAATACGGGGCAACGGATACCCGTCTGGAAGCGTGAATCTATTGATGGTCTCGGAATAGTCTATTGCCAAACGTGGTTTACGCGGCCCGTTCTTCACAACAACGACCTGAGCGCGCCAGGGAGATTTGCTTGGCTCAATGATTCCGTCATTCAGCATTCTCTGGATTTCCTTTATGATGAACTTTTGATCAGTCACTGAATATCGACGCGACCGTGTAGCAATAGGGTAGCAATCAGCAGTCAGGTGAGCAAATAAAGCAGGGGGATCTACGCGTAACTGGTTTAGTCCACACACCACTAATGGAGGAAGGTCACCGCCATACGTCAGTGTAACACTGTCATGCAATTCCTGGAAGTCTTGACCGAGAATGACGTCAGAACACAGTCCCGGTAATACAGATAATCGCACATCTTTATAATTTCTGCCCTTTACTTGAAGATCCACTAAACAAAATCCCGATGTCTGGGTGGACAGCGGAGCAGAGGCCATAGAGACTTCACACGTAGATGGGTGAAGCATTAAAGAGTAGCGTTTCACAAGGCCAGGGTGAATGAAGCTTTCTGAGCTCCCACTATCCACCAGGCCATCCACTTCCACTCCATTAATGCCAACCCTTGTAACTGCCCTCGTTAACACTCGCTGAGTAGCGGCTGACGTCACAACAGCGAGTATAGCTTGGTCATCAGGGATCACTGAAGCACTTGTAGCAATACCACGACACACTTTTGCGAAATGGCCCTTTTTCTTGCATTTGTAGCACGTGGCTTCACGCGCAGGACACCTTGACCGTGGGTGTTTCGATAACCCACAAAAGAAGCACTTGACACCTACTGCCGAGGCCACTACTGAAGGATCGCACACTATTTCATCCTTTTCCTCTTTGTTACCGGCTACAGCACCGATCACAGAGCCGTCCGGGTTAATATTGTATAAATCTGAGTTTTTCTGGGCAGAGTCCAGCGCTCTCGCTTGATCATACATTGCAGCAAGGTCTAAGGTCTTATTTTCCAATAAGCGCTGCCTTATCAAAGCAGACTGTAAACCACTAATAAAAGCATCACGTATTGATTCCTCGCAGTGTTGAGTCGCTGTTACTGCCTTAAAGTTACACTCTTTACCCAGAGATTTCAAGGCCTGGAAATATTCATCTAATGTTTCCCCAGGCTGCTGGCGGCGAGTAGCGAGCTGATACCGAGCGAATATTTCATTTGTGGGTTTCACGTACTGACACTGTAGCGCACTGATTGCGTTATCGTAAGTAGCACTCTCAGAGATGGTTTCATAAATCCGGGGAGACACATAGTTCACAAGAAGGCCGAGTTTATCCACGTTGTCTTGAGATAGGGCTCCCAGGAAGTTTTCAAAGGTCTTTTTCCAATGTTTCCATTCCTGGGCAGCGGTCGGAGAGCTGGGATCTGCGCTGAACCGCTCAGGCCTCAAAAGACGATCCATGTCAACACCCGGGTGAAGAATATTTTTTTACTTTGTGTGAATAAACTGAAGTGATAAAACACAACTTCAATCAGCGGGTTTTATTCACACAAAAATAACACCATATCTGTGAAAGAATATATATATAAACATGAATAAATAAGAATGACAATGGTTCCTGACTGATGTACAATATAACATTATGCACAAGAGAAAACAAAACAAGCATGTACACACTACAGAGAAAACTGACCTGTTCAGTTGTGTCTGGCCACGTTCCCACCCCAACTAACATTCCCTTCCATACAGGCGCACCAGTATGGGTCGCACACGCTTCGAACGAAACTGCTTCAAACATCCGAATCACTCACACTGACACAAGGATAACACTGATGCGAAACACTCAAAACACGACAGTTAGGTAGTAGTAAAATGATTTTACTACTACCTAACTAATTAATTTTCTTATCATGTCTCTTCCAGTTGATGACTGCAAGAAACGTTGGCGAAACATTAAGGACACGTACGACAGAAAGAAGATTAAGAAAATAGGATCAGCAGCTCCACTTACGAATAAAGGGAAAAAATGGGCACTGGAAGAAAAACTGTCATTTCTTCAACCTGCTGAAGAACATCGAGGGTTAGTGAACTTTTATTGTCATTACCTAATTTAAGTTCCTGGTGACATTAAAGGAACATGTGGCATTTAAATTGTCAATATAATTCGTTCTGGGTGTTTTTCTTTCTCTGTAAACACTTCTGTAAAAGATCCTTGGGCATGACGCTAGGCAGAGCGATGGCGAGCCGACAACACCGCGTGGTAGTGATGGGCGCTTTGTGAACGAGTCGGTTCATAGAGCCGGCTCTTCCAGATGAACGAGAAGAGCCGGATCTTTCTCGTGAGCCGTTTGAGATTTTTTTGAGAGCCGTTAATTTTTTTTTTCTAGTTTTTCCATATTTTTGCAATTTTCTAACAAAATGCAAAAATTACCGATTGTTAATAATTATAGTAATGATAATAATAATAATACTTACGAGAATGAAGCCTATTCATAGAAATTATATAGTAAAATAGTTAAGTTACCCCTTCAAGTTAACAAAGAAAACTGTATTTCCAAGTGCTTTGGCCTCTAGCATAGAGGGGTAACTCAACACATAAAACACATATATATGAATAATTCAGAAAATATATGGTGTATATGGCAAGCCAATGATGTGGAATGTACACTATAATATTCCCTACAACATATCGGTAAATGAAGACAATCTGATAATATTAAGAGGTCAAATTAAATTATAGAACTCGTCTCAAAATAGTGTACATATTGTACAAATCAAGTATATTTTTTTCCATGGTTAATATTTTAACACAAAACTCATTTTCTCATTATAGCTCGAGAACCATAAGGTATACGTACAATGACTACGAATAGACAAAGAGTGAATAGGAACCCAACTTTCTGTTGCAACATTTAAAAATGAAATTACTCTTTATATAATTAAGGAAATTTTTTTTTCATAACCTGTGAATAAAATTAAAAAAATAACTACACTAGCTGATACGCCTTTTAAAATTATTTAAATGATTATAGGTGCATTTTTTCTGTCAAACTAATCGTTAAGGTTTTTTCCTTATAACTCGAAAACTATGAAATTGACGTAAAATGATTAGGAGTAATTAGGGAAGTTAAATTAAACAAGCTTTCTTTTCATTCTATTGAAAATGAAACTCAATGATAAATGACCATCGAACATTTTTTTTTCTTAACTATTAGCGTTATTCAAAATCAGACTACACCAGCTGAAAGGCCTTTTGAAGGTAAGAAAATAACTATTTAACATAGTTTTTGTCAAACTAGTATTTAACATTTCATTTTGTAAAAACGAAAACTAGGGAGTTTAAGTCAAAAAATCTGCGAATAATTAAAATAAGGAAATAAATATATATATTTTTTGGATCATCAGAACATGTAAACAGTTTATAAATAATGAAAACATTAAAAAGAAAAAAGTTTTTGGCGTAAATTTAGATTAAATTACATGATTTGATAGAACTTTTAAAATTACATCAATTAGCATAAGTGCATTTTTTCTGTACGACTAATATTTACGCGATAAAAGACAAGTTAACTACGTTGATAATTTGAAGGGTGGTAGGGTACCCCACCACCCCTCAAACTCACATTACGTAACAGTCAACCGCCAATTGTTCTCTCTCTCTCTCTCTCTCTCTCTCTCTCTCTCTCTCTCTCTCTCTCTCTCTCTCTCTCTCTCTCTCTCTCTCTGATATATAAATGTTAAATAAGAAAGAAAATAGATAGTATGTTTGTGTGTGTGTGTGTGTGTGTGTGTGTGTGTGTGTGTGTGTGTATGTATGTGTGTGTGTGTGTGTGTGTGTGTGTGTGTGTGTGTGTGTGTGTGTGTGTGTGTGACCATGAACAAAAAATTGTCTGTTTGTCTGTCTGTTAGACAGACAAACAGACAGACAGATAGACAGACAGACACACACACACACACACACACACACACACACACACACACACACACACACACACACACACACACACACACACACACACACACAAACATATGATCTATTTTCTTTCTCATTTAATATATATCTATCAGAGAGAGAGAGAGAGAGAGAGAGAGAGAGAGAGAGAGAGAGAGAGAGAGAGAGAGAGAGAGAGAGAGAGAGAGAGAGAGAGAGAGAGAGAGATAACCGTTATTACGTTACCCCACACCCCCACCCAACCATAAACATTAATTCTTGTCTTTTGTCGTGTAAATATTAGTCGTACAGAAAAAATGCACTAATACTCAATGATGTGATTTTAAAAGTTCTATATATTAATGTAATTTAATCTAAATATACGCTAAAAATTTTTTAAGAAAAATGTATTTTGCAGTATTTATAAACCGGTTACGTGTTTTGATGATTGAAAACATAAAAAACATAATTTAGTTGAGAAACAAAGTCTAAAAACATTAGTTATCTATATGTCTGTATACAGTTTCACAAACTCAGTCACACACACATACACAGACATACAGACCGACAGATAAACACACACACACACACAAATATAATATCTATTTCCATTCCTATCTAATATCTATCTATCTATCTTTAAGATATCTATATATCTATCTTTAAGATAGATATATAGATATTAGATAGGAAAGGAAATAGATATTATGTTTGTGTGTGTGTGTCTGTCTGTCGGTCTGTCTGTCTGTGTATGTGTGTGTGACCGAGTTTGTGAAAGTGTGTACACTGTACAGACATGTAGATAACAAATTTTTATAGACTTTGTTTCTCAACTAAATTATGTTTTTTATGTTTTCAACCCTCAAAACACGTAACCGGTATATAAATAATGAAAAAAAAAAAAAAATGAAAACTTGAGAAGCATTGTATTTGATTTAACTTTAACTATATCTTATGTTTTAATTTTAACTTTATCTTTAATAATGTTTATGGGTATTATTATTAAGTCAGAGAAATTCCTCTCAGTTTGAATGTGATGCCTCCAATTTGATCTCAAATAGGCCTTACTGAATGTGCTTTTTTTTTCGTTTTGATTATGCCCTTAGATCCTGTATTTCCCAGGTGATACTGTATTATATAAATGTTTTTACTTACATATCATTCATAATTTTATACTATATGTTTATATCAATGTTTATATTGGAATTGTTCCTCCAAACTCTCAAATCCTATGCAGTCATCCCCCCCCCACAAGACAGTTTTCTATGGAAAGAAATTAGTATCATAATCTAATCACTATTAATAGTCATTAACTTGTCAAAATGCTCTCCATAGTCTAATATAATTAACCTACTTAGTTATCTTCTCACAAAACTTTGTTAAGAATGACGTAATATTGCATCATTTGATGT
This sequence comes from Cancer borealis, assembly GCA_036785275.1. Classification (NCBI taxonomy): domain Eukaryota; kingdom Metazoa; phylum Arthropoda; class Malacostraca; order Decapoda; family Cancridae; genus Cancer; species Cancer borealis. The sequence continues at coordinate 123,625 of JAXIVD010000597.1, read as the reverse complement.
GACCACGAGCTCACGTACCTATGTGCTATCAGTCACGTCCGCCCAAAACGTTCCCCTATATCTTAATCCAGAGATCAGGTTCAATAGATATCTAAATGTTACTTATTTAGCGTCAAAATTAATTTCCTATAAACTGATAACTATTTCATGTCTCAATAATCAATTAATAATAAGATCAAAGGAGGAATATTCTCGAAAACCCCCCTTCCCCCCTTCTCATCTCCCGCCTTTTTTCCCAGAGAGCGTCACTAAGATCCAACTTTTGATAACGTCAACAGGTGAGTGACATCGCTCTCGAAATTCCTCAATATTTGTGAAATTCAATGCCTCTCACCATTATTATATAATCCATAATCTTCCTCAGTAGCCTGACAATATATGTAAACCTCTATTGAGATCTATTATAAGTGGATAATACCAATTTCCTTCTCTTAAAGAAGGACAACGTGGTTTCAAAACCGCATGGTCCCCTGTTCCCCTACAAAATAATATTTCATGGTGTACAATATATATTTTTCATGGTCATTTCTATGTTATTGTGACTGTGTATTAACTTCTGAGTTAAGGAAGTGAATTATAGACTAAGATCCAACTTTTGATAACGTCAACAGGACTCCACCATCACACCTACACAGTGAACACATTTCCCACTATGTATTTGTTAGTAATGTCAAACCACGGGGTGAATTATGCCCCATCTAAGATATTTTTCTTTGTTGTATAAGGGAACCACGTGGGCTTGTTTTAAGATGTAGTCGTATTAGTTTGGCCACAGTAATTTTTTGTTAGTTCTTCAGGGTAGGAAGGAAATCCAATGTTCGTGGAAGATGAATATGTCGGAAATGTTGAACCCAGAAAGTAATGTTTTCACCCTAGTTTAGGAAAAATTCCCTGAGAAAAGGTTATTTAACCATTCTCAGGTACAGTTACTAAATTCACAACATTTACAGGGTGACATAATTAGGGAAGGGAGTCAAGGGTATAAAGTTTGTTTTAGTGTATGAAGAGAATTGATATCTCTGAATGAGATAAAGGAAGACCAACTCAATGTGTACGTTTATGGTCGTTTTCTCTGTTGTAAACAGTTAAGCTTCTGATGCCTTAGTGTATGTTTAAGGTATATTCCATCCCAACTATACAGTAAATAAATAACTCTAGTAAATCTAAAGAAGTGATTTCGTATTATAATAACCTCTGTTGGTGTGGTAAGGTAAGTGAGGGGAAGTGTTCAACACCCTTGAAAAAGGATATGAAACAAATCCACATACCCATACGCCTCATTGAAACTCAGTCCACTCTACCAAATAACTAAATTGTTAAATTAGTTCCCTTTTCTTTTCATTGGTCGCCTATATTTCCCTGGTAGTAATTATTTTCTCTTTCGAATATGTTAACTTCCCTTTAGGAAGAAACTAAATTCCCTGAGAATCCCCTAATTCTCATCAAACCTTTGGGGGTGGTGGCAGCTTTTCTTTTTAATATACAGGGAAATAAACAACATCAGGGACCATTAATAAATATAATTAATCAAAGTAAACATCTTGTTAATTGCCATAAGAGTTCCCCATTAGAAGTTAATTTAATGACAAGGCACCACACTGGTGGTCCTTCAGTAGTGAAGTGAAAGTAAAACAAATTAATTAAGTAAAGAAATTAATCAACCAATAACATCATTTAAATAAATATCGTGCCCCTGAATCAGCCCCACCTTCAGAGCACGACATGAATACACTGCATGTCTGAAACTGTGAAACAAGTTGTTTAGGTGGATTGTGTATAAATTCATTAATGTTTTCTATGATTGGTATTAATTAAGGTAATTTTTTTAAGGCTTTTTAACCTTTTAATTAAATAACAGGTACATTTGATTTAGTCTATGATTTGATATAAATTTGGTTTAAATTAAAATAAATGAACAAACGTTTTTTTAAAGATTTTTCACCTTTCCTTAATTCAGTAGGTTTTGAAAGCTAACTAGCCAAATTATCCTAAGAAATTCTTTCTAAATTATAAAGACTATAAACAGAATATGGGGAACTAAAATCAAATATTTGAGAGCCGTTTGGGAGCCGGAAGAGCCGGCTCTTTGGAGTGAACGAGAACGAAAGACTCGGTTCTCGGAAAAGAGCCGGAACGCCCATCATTACCGCGTGGGGCACACATCCGTCATCCCGACTGAGCAGTGAGCAATGTCCAGTGAGCTGACTCCGGTGGTGTGTGGTGATGACATTGTGTGGTGTGTGGTGATGACCGTGTGGGGTGATGTGGTGAGGTTAAATTGCGTGTTATCATGAATATTTTAAAAACATTTTAACCTAAAAAATCGGTGTCCTGTGTCCTGGTTATTAGAGTTTCTTATCCAAAAATCGACCTCTACTTAACATGATAATAAAGTGAAATAAGCTTAATTAGATTTAAAAATGTATGATCTATAAAAAAAAATGGTTAAAAATCATCCCGTAAGAATGAAGAATCATGACAACAAAATCATCAACATCGTCATCATCATCAGTGACACGAAACGTAAATTGAAATGACGGTGAAATGGGGGGCGTTAAAAAGGCCTATATTATCACACTATGAGCCTATCCATTAGTGGTCAGTGTGCAAGACTCACCTGGTCCTAGTGTTCAAGAGTCAACAGGTGAGATGAGGTGATAAAGGTAAGCCGGTCAGGTGAGTTTGACAGCTGATCGTATTTTAGAACATAAGAAATAAGGAGACTGCAAAAGGCCAGTTAATGATCTACACACTACCTATTGACTCACCACTTACTACGTGTCTACCCAGCCTATTCCAATCGTTCACCACTGTTATTGAACCAATATCTACTTATGTCTGTCCTGAATCTAAGTTTTTCTAGCTTGTACCCATTTCCACGTGTCCCATCCTGACTACTAAATTCTAAAACTTGATGAATGTTTCCCTTATTAATTCCGGTAATTCTGGAGAATAAGTCCGTCACCCCGATTCCTGCCCCTCCCCCCCTATCCCTTCCAACAAGCTTGGGGGAGCCTGGGGAATCGGGGGTTTTTTGGGGGGATGAAAATTAAGCGAAATATGGCCGTTCAAAATTGAAAAAAATCTTAAAAAAAAAAAAAATCGAAATTTCCTAACTTAACCTAACCCTAACAATAACCTAACCTAACATAACCTGAATCTAACCTAACCTAACCAGGGGGGGCTGCGCCCCCCCTGGACCCCACTGCTCGGACATTGGGCCGGTTTCAAGAACAACTCGTCGTAGCCCGATCGGGCACTTCTGCATCGGAGCCCGATGGTTCAGTTTCAAGAAGACATTTTTGGCCGTGGAGTCCCCAACATGGAGCGGTACGATGGGAGAATTTCATGGAGCAGCTACCCCCGCCCGACGAGGCACTCCATGGCTTAATTTACGGACAAATAGAACATCTTTGGGCATGAAATCGTAATAGGTACACTCTGAAATGTTTTTGCAGATTCATATCCTCAAATCTACTTGATTTTTTAACTCGTAAGCAAATAATAAATGATTCTCAATATCAGAGTTTTGATCCTGTGACAAACGCATGAACACACTCCATGGTACCCCCCGACGCCTGGCTACAGAGATTTCCACCGCATCTTATTTAACACATCAGCGACGATTCAAGGCTCTTTGGAGAAAAAGGTAAGTTTTCAACTTTACCTAGCGATAGAAATTTGTGGTTAGAATAGATTTATGGAGCCGTTGTATAGAAATGGTGCATAGATTTAAAGTAGAGAGGTGTTTAAATACAGGCCGCCCAGGCCCATCATCTTAATACTTGCATTATCATCGTTAAATTTCATTTTTAATGAGTCAAAAATATGTTTTGGCCCAATCAAATGCAACAGTATGAGAAAAGGAAACCATAGTGAAAATAACAGTGCATATATAAACACGGAAATGTTTAAAACTTTGTTAACTAATTCTGAAAAATAATAGTCCCATTGTTTTTCATAGAACATCCCCCAAAACTATGTAAACTTGTTTGCTTTGAAACACCTTCATAAAATTAGGCTAGGTTGGGTAAGTGAAGGTTGTCTTTGTGTGTGAGGGGACTGACGGTAATTGAGGTTAGGTTTGGTTATTGAAGTTAGGTTAACAGAAAACAAACAATTGTTGCCAATCAAATTAAACAATGTGGGAAAAGGAAACTATAGTGAAAATATTAGTGCATATATAAGCAGGGTAATGTTTAAAACTTTGTTAACTAATTCTGAAAAATAATGGTCCAATTTTTTTCATTGAATATCCCCCAAAACTGTAAACTTAATGTTTGCTCAGAAACACTTTCATAAAACTAGGCTAGGTTGGGTAAGTGAAGGTTGTCTTTCTGTGTGAGGGGACTGACGGTTATATATATATGGTGTACTTTGTATGACATGCTGTCCTGAAGGTAAGTGGATTCTGTCTATGTGTGCGGATTATTTATATCCACACACACTGACAGAATACAGAATACAATATATGGTTGCCAAGAACATTTGCCCATGTGATATAATTATCGCTATTGTCTTTATTTTATCGTATATGGTGAAAATGGCGAGCGCGCGCCCTTAACTCATGTTATTGTAGATATTTATTGCTCTAATTAAAATGTGTTTTCTGCAGCATGGACAACGTTGCAGTAATGGATCGAGTCCTCAACATTATTGACGTGGGTGCAGTCCTTCAGCCTCAACATCCTAGATGCAGGCGACGTATCTTCCGGCAGAGGATAGATCCCTTTGATGAGTGCACCGATGAAGAGTTCATTGAGAGGTGTCGCCTCTCGAAGGATTGTGTGACAAACCTTCTCAATGAACTACGTCGGCACCTTCCCACCTCAATAAACAGAAAGGGTAAGACCATATATATATACCAATCAATATGTATATGTCATCCAAAATCTTTAAACCAGTTTATAAAAAGTAAAAGCTATATCTTATTTAAATATGGCTGCTATCTCCTGATTAAAACAAGAATTTTCAATTTTAGACATAGATTGTAGCTTTGTCATATTAAAAAAATCACTAATGGCTACAGGTTGCAATGTGGCTCCTATGAGTTTCTCAGAGTATTTATCACACATTTTGTATTATTATTGTATTGTATTGTATTATTGTATGAAGAGCCCGAACAGCAGATATCAATAGCATTAGTAGTCAAAATGGCAGGCAGTGATGTGGGCTTACCTAAATTCATATACTTTTTAGGTTCATTCCATATAAGGATTCAAGGATTATAATTAGATTTGATACACACCAAAAATTTATGTAAATTTTTTTTCTGGCAGATCTCCGTATCACTCCAAGACTGCAATTGTTAGCTGCTCTTCGTTACCTAGCAACAGGTGACATGCAGCTAACAATTGCAGACACAGCAGATATGTCCAAGGCCAGTGTGTGTCGATGTGTGAGGAGGGTAACCTGTGCCATTACCAAAATAGCTTCAAGGCACATAAGGTTTCCTACCCCAGCAGAAGAGCATCTTGAGATGCAGGCCTTTTCAAATATAGCACATATGCCGGGGTGTATTGGCTGTATTGATGGTACTCTGATGCCCATCAGGAGCTCTGGCGGAGATGAAGCCGAGTTGTATCGTTGCCGCAAAGACTTCTTTGCGCTTAACGTTATGGCTGTGTGTAATGCCTCCCTTGTTTTCACTACTCTTGTGGTGAACTGGGGAGGTAGTGCACATGACTCGCGAATTTTCAATTCGTCTCGTCTCTGCCAGGCTCTCCAAGATGGACAGTACCGAGGCTTTCTGCTGGGAGATAGCGCCTATCCACTGCGAAGCTACCTCCTCACTCCTTATGGCAAGCCAAACATCCCACACCAACATCGCTTCAATGTGGCACAAATAACAACAAGAAATTGCATTGAGCGAGCCTTTGGAGTGCTGAAGAGGAGATTTGCTGTCCTCTCAAAAACTATTAGGACTGATGTAAGGACAGCAAATAACATCATTACGTCAACTGCTGTCCTCCATAACATTGCAATTAGAAATAAATTGTCTTTTTTGGAGGGCAGCCCTGCTAATGTGAAGGAGGACCACTCCCAAGGCATCCCTGAGCCAGACCATCGGGACAATGTGGTGGGAGGTCAAACCAGGAGATCTCAAATTGCAAATAGATTATTTCCTTAAGCACCTGGTGTCCTGTGGACCTTCATCACTGTCCTTGTCTGCCAGTGCACTCCTCATTGATGCACTGATTCAAGGGATGTATGATTTGCTGGAAGATTTATTGTGTTGAAGGGAGAAGACTGTAGCAGAGTAAATCATAGTATTTGAGGTTGTCCATGCTACTGAAAATTGTATTTTCATAAGTTTAAATTTGTTGTACAATTGTATTTTATTTAGAATCTGCAAGAAAAGAAGGTACTAGTCACACACAGGAAGTTTTACTTTACAGTATGTATATTTCCTTAGAAAACATGTTTATTAAATTTTTTTTTTAATTCTTTAAAATAAAAAAACAACCATTATTTCAACCAACAAGTTAAAAATAATAAAAGATAAGATTTTCCAATATGATTTTCAATTGTCAGACCTGTGACACCTTCCAAAAACAGAAGTTAACAATTGTCTCATTGACATAACCAGGCTAAGGACCTCTCCATGGTGGGCTTCTTCATTAGCCTGCTGGACCTCATAGCTCTCCAGCTCCCTTCTTGGTTGTACTTGGGTGGAGTTGATGCTGGTTCACCCCCGCTTCCCCTCATCCTCTTTCTGTATTCCTGGTCCAGTGCCTTGGTTCTAAGAGAAGATATCATTTGATATTATGGAAAAAGGGGATACTAAATGTTAGTGTAAAATAAAATTTTGGAAGTGTATAATTGAGTGAAAAGTGCATAAAGCTGAGTAAAGATGTTAGTATAGCTTAGAGTTATTATTGTGTTTTATGTTTGCATTAATTTAGGCCAGCCCTTGTATAAGCATAAGCTTTTAAGGCACAAGTGAATACAAAGTTCAGATAATAATAATAATAATAATAATAATAATATAGCTTATTAAGTGTTTCCATAAAATTGTTGAAGTTTACATTTGTCATCAGAATTAACCAGTTAATTAGATAAATTAGTGAAAAATAAGTTATGTTGAAATCTGTTAAAGGTTCTGTAGACTATTTTATGCTTAGCACAAGGATGAGACATTAATGCAATATGTAGGCAAGTGTGGAGGTGGTCAGATAATTGGTAATGGATGATTCCCGAGGTAGATAGTGGAGTGAAGTTTGTCCAAATGTGTTCTAGGAGTGAGGGTTGATGGAAATTATGATTATTAGGATACCTAGTAGGACGAGATATGTGCGGAAAGTAACTTAATGTTTGCATAGAATTTAAAAAAGTGGTTAGAAAGTAGATGGGAAGAATGCTCTATGAGATTGATGTTGAAATCCTGAGATATTATGTTATGTAATATATGTGTGAACTCTACAGGAGTGGTAATAGAAAATTAGTGATATATTTCCTTCCCTATCTTTTAAAAGGAAAATTTTTAAAATAATATTCACCACCATTTCACCTGCACTCTCACTGTTAGTTTACTGAGGAAGAGAGAGGCCACTAATTATTATGGTGTCCCTCCTTTCATACTGACTCATGTCATCTATTTGGTTTTCTAATTGAGCTATTCATTGTGTGAATTTCAAAAGTTTGTAATGGAAATATGTTGAAAAACATTGGAGTAGTGAAATACAGGAGGTTGGCCATTCTAGCAGTCTTCCTTTCTCCCTAATCAGGCATACACCTTTTACATGTCACAGTCCTTACATAACTCTCACTTATCTACTATATATTATTCTAACCCCGTAACTCAGTTGTGTGTGTGTGTGTGTGTTGGTGTGTGTAGATTAGACTTACTTTCTCTTAATGTGCTCCCAGCTTCTCCTCAATTGTTTAACAGTTCGAGGAGACTGTCCCGGGTTACTTGCATTAAAAAGGTAGGTAATTTCCTCCCAAGCCCTTGTCCGCTTTCCTGGGAGGGAAGTGTCAGTTGACTTAGAAGTCAAGACATCTGCCCTTCCCTGAATGAGTTCAATCAACTGATGAACCTGGTCATCATTGATTGGTGCAGCCTGTAAAATATGCTACAGTGAGTTTTGTGAACAGATGACTTATTTAGAACTAGCAAGGGTTACAAACATGTAATGATAGTGGATATGGCAAAAGAATATATATAATATATATATATATATATATATATATATATATATATATATATATATATATATATATATATATATTGTTGCGGGCCCCACCCTACGGGAAGTGTTGGAGATATGTCTACGTGACATGTCTGTGTGTTACGCCTTTTGTTTGCAAATCACGTGGCCAAGACCAGACGAGGAGGTAGAGAGAGGAAATGCGCGGGAAGTGTATCTCAAGGTCACTTAGCCAGGCGTGGCGGGAGAGTGAGAGAGATGAGTTGCCAGCGCGTATTAAGGCGAGGCTTGTTAAATGTTTTATCTTCTCTTCGTTCTCCTAATTTTTCTGACTTTTCCTCTTTCTTCTTTGTGTTGCAAGGTATCCTATCTTGTAGACAATTCTTTTCTGCATCCTCTCGTATGTTTGTCATTGTTCTGTGTTGCTTATGAGCGGAGCAATGATTTTGTGAAGACAAGAGTTTGACTAGCCTACTCATTGTGATAGAGACGGACCGGCCCGAAGAAGGCGGCCGAAATTAGGGAGCTTTATCTGGCAACATTCCCTGGGGAGGCTAGAGAGACCGTGGTTATGCGCATGTGATTCAGTTCCCGCTGGCCAGCCACCAAGAACACATCCTCGCTCGTCTCACTCTCCCTAATTTGGCATTATTCCTGGGTGTAACCTCATATTTAAGATTGGCCTGTTAGGTTGTTGATATCTGTAGCTAGACAGTAAGGTCCTGTCTATACGAGGACCAGATTATCATGCCGGGAGTGAACTACGAGTGTGTGGTTGTATAATTACCATCTAGCTGGCGGTGAACTCCACCTAGGGAATTTTGTCAGACTGTTCAGTCTCGGGGAAGTAGTTTCGGCGTTGTCTGCGTTGTCGGCGTTGTTTGTATTTTCGGCGTTGTCTTCGTTGTCCTCATTGAGAGAGAGAGAGAGAGAGTCTATTATCTGGGGCCTGTTGTGCGATAACACAGACGAGGAGTAATCCCGTCTTAGTGTTAATTAATTACGACTCATATAACGCACTGTACGGAGTCCCCTCGCGGGAGGCTACTTTGCAGGGTGTTATTAGAGTCGAGAGGAGTTATTATTCAACCAGAAGTGGGTGGAAAGACACCTTGTGGGCGGTATTCTGGTTGGAGCGATAGCTCCTTGTCTAGGCACTGTAATCTTGTGCTCACTGTAAGTCTCTTTAGAATATAAGGAGGAGAAGGTGGTTACTATTGGGAGATTCCTTGTTCTTTGGAGGGTTAAAAGAAGTGGCGACCTCTTAACGTTAACGGGGTGGCTGTAGGTGCTGTGTTTGGGGGCTAAGAGTGCATAGATTCCTTAACCAGGCACTTCTTGTTTAAAGCCTATTGTCCAGCCACCGGCGTGTGGCCCTCGGAGTGACTAGTCCTACGGGATAGTCGACTTTCCTTGTCCTTTGGTGGGTTAAAAGGACGTATAAACATCAGCACTACAGTTCGTACACACCCGTAACGTGGTTGTGACTGGGTTGTTCATATGTGGACACCCGGCACTAGGGCATAAGAACTGTGTCCGTTACGGTGTGACCGTAACATATATATATATATATATATATATATATATATATATATATATATATATATATATATATATATATATATATATATATATATATCAATATTCATGCAATACAATATAACAAAGGGCTTTAAGAACAGGTACCCTTGTAGGTCCTACCAATAATTTCACCTTCTATATGAACCACTTCCTGTCATGCATTCATACCTACAGTGTAATACTAGAAGTTATCATCAATATCCTTTCGCAAATGTTTCATGTTAACGTGACTGCTGTTATGTGTATTGAAACAAGGGTACGGAGAAGGGTGAGGGCTAGATCTGTTAGGCGAAGGTATGCCCACTCATGTTACGGGGAATATAAGACCTTATTTTGGAATAACACACTTATTGATCACCTAAATTTCTACAGTGACATCCTATATGATTGATAATAATAGTTTAGTATTATAATTACATCGAGAAACATGCAAATTTTACCTTAGTTGATGGAGTGCGAAGGCTTGGAAACGTTTTCTGGAGCAATGTTTACGTTTTTTTCGTCTAGTCAAGCATACCAATCACGCCGCCACACACTTGCTGGTGAATGTTGGTGCGCTTGTCTCCGACGTCGTGCGCCACGGCCATGGTGTTGACAAATTGTCCTTCTTGAAACCTACCACGTGGTATACCCGACGGTCGGGCGCCTCATGCTCCATCGCATCCCGATGAAAAATGATGCGTTCTTGAAACTGGCCCATTAACCTAGCCTAACCTAGCAGAAGGAGCTGCGCCCACCCTGGAATCCCCGTAGGACACTAACCTAACATAACAAAGGACCTCCAAAATGAAACCGTTATGACTTACCGGTGTGGTGTGGTTATTGTTCAGGCGATGGAGGTGGATGCCTTTCTACGTATATCCAGCCGGCACTCCTTCCCACAGTTTTCACAAAGTTTTTTTTCAGGCACTAAACCATGTCTGACTAACAGTTTTAGTAACCCTTCACAGTCGTTGAAATATGTCCCACAAAAATCGTCATAGGACAAATAACATCCTTCACAAGACACTGGAAGATTTTCTTCAAGGTGTAATCCACTGGACGCCATATCAACAAGTGACAATGAAGTATGAACCTGTATCGGTACACCTGACCTGTCCCTAAAACAAAACAAAAAAGCGTAACTCAGCCGAGTGTGGAAGGCTCTGATTGGTCGCGGCACGATTAGCACTGACGGGAAGCATCGCGATTGGTTAGTTGAATTCTATAGATATCATGAAATCCTTATATGCCATTACCCACAAATCACAGTCATAAACAAAAGAAAATCAGTTCAGTGTTTTCTTTACAGAGGGAAGCAGGTCACTGGACTTAGAATCTGTGGAATTTCGCCAGACTTTCGAGTGCTATTACGGCCACACTGAAGTGAGCACCTCATTTTTTTAACGTTTCTGGAACCACTACCGAGTCTTCTAACTGATATGTGGGTTTCGTGTTTGTACGTGACACGGACCTATTCTCCAGTTTAACCTTAATTCCTTTTACCCATTTGAAAACCTCAATCATATCCCCTCTTGCCCTCCTTCTCTGTAGAGAATGGAGATTAAGACGTTTTAACTTATCTTTGTAGGGTAAATTTCTCAGCTCCTGAATCATCTTGGTCATTCTTCTCTGAACTGCCTCCAAGGAACCTATACCCTTCCTTTAATAAGAGGACCAAAATTGAGCTGCATAATCTAGGTGGCCCCTAACTACCTCTAAATACAACCTCAGAATGACCTCAGAACTCCTATTTGTCATACAGTCATACACCTACTAATAAATCCCAATATCTTGTTGGCTCTATTTCTAGCTATAATACACTGTTTCCTGGGTTGCAAGTCACTGCTTATTTGAACTCCTAAGTCTCTCACACTATATGACCTTCCTAAGGTATTGGCATTTAATGTGTAGTCTACAGGCCTATTACCTTTACCTACGCTCATAATGCTACATTTGTTAACATAAAACTCCATCTGTCATTTCTCTGATCACTCGTACACCCTATTTAAATCATCCTGGAGCATCCTAGCATAGGGTTGCCATATAAGAACTATCAAAATTCCGGACACCTTCACTTACAGCTGATATAATATTGGAAATTGGTAAATTAATTAAAAGAAACTCAACTGATTTACCTTTGCATAAGGCTGATTAACTTGAATTCCGTTCCGTTCCTGGTTTACACACCAAACACTCAGCTTCCCATTCATCCCTGTCCTTTTTGAAGCACGGGAGCTTGTTCTGCATCTCAGTAGTAAGTTTGCACTTTCGTTTGGGTATTTTGACAGGGACAAGTAATAGTTGTAGTGGCAAGGTCACAAGGCCACAAATAAGCGAACAGTAATCCAAACTGACCCGTCAAAGCTGGTTAAAGACTGGCGCGCGACGTTGGGACGGCTGGGAGCAACGACTTCATACCGGACCCATATACGTTAGAGTCTTGACCGAAACCAGACCAAAGCAGCTGCCACCCAGTGAACCCCTAGCCTCCCTCTCCCATCATTTCAACCAACAGAAAATTAATAAGTGTGTGTGTGTGTGTGTGTGTGTGTGTGTGTATGTGTGTTTTAACAGTTATTGATGGAAACTGAAATTCCGGACATTTGAGGGATTGTAAAAAATCCCCCCGGACGCAGATTTTGACACCTGAATTCCGGATATGTCCAGGAAAATCCGGACGTATGGCAACCCTATCCTAGCATCATACAAATTCTTTACCAGTCTTCTTATCTTTGTGTCATCGGTAAATTTACTGATATCACTGTTTATTCCTATCTCTAAGTTATTTATATAGATTATGAATAACAAAGTCCTAGTACTGATCCCTGTGATACCCCACTAGTGACATTACCCCATTCTGATTTCTTCCCATTAATCTGTACCCTCTGTTCCCTACTAGTAAGCCATCCCCTAATCCATTCTAGTACCTTCCCATCTATGCCATGAGCCTTGACTTTACTTAACAGTCTCCTACGGGGTACTCTGTCAAAGGCTTTACTGATGTCCAAATAAACTACATCATACTCGTCCCCCTTATCTATAGTTTCAAAAACTTTCCTATAGAAGGATAAAAAATTTGTCAGGCAGGACTTCCCCTTGGTAAAACCATGTTGACTATGTCTAATTAGCTTGTGTTCATCTAAATGTTTTCTAATTGCCCTTGCTATGATAGCTTCTAACATCTTGCCTACCACTGATGTTAAACTGATTGGGCAGTAGTTACTACTTTCTGCCTTATCTCCTTTCTTGAATATAGGAACTACATTTCCCTGTCTAGGCATTTTCTAAAAATCATCGCAATGGGTTCAACGAGTTCTTCTCTATTCCTTAAGAATCCTCGGAAAAATGTCGTCCAGCCCTGGAGATTTAGTCTTTTAAAGTCTATCTATTGTCTTGCTAACTGCTTCCCTACTTATGACTATTTCGCTTGATTTATCAATCTCTTGTCCCCTAAAGATCTGTACTGGGTCCAGTTCCCTACCCGACTTCCTGAGAAAATACGGACAAGAAGTATTTATTGAACTCCTTACTAATTTTCTCACCATTTATTATCAAGCTTCCATCCATTCCTTTAAAAGATCCTATTCTATCCTTTGCTTTAGCCTTGTATCTTAAGTCATATTTATTTTATTAATTAATGTTTATACTTCCTGGGGGGATTTTTTTGATGTATATGTTACTAGGGTATTTCTTTACAATCACTACTCCATCCCTTTCTTTTTTCTCTCCTTCCCTACATACTATACATAGTGCACTCAACACATCTGTGGATGTTTCAGGCGGGAGGAAACCATTATTTATCTCGCAAAACATCTTTGAAGTTATGTTATGTTATGTTAGGTTAGGTTGGTTAAGTTAGATTGAGTTATGGTTAGGTTAAGGTTGTTAGGTTGGGTTACTGTTATGTTATGGTTAGGTTAGGTTCGGTTATGTAAGATTTTTACATTTTATTATCCAAATCCAGAAAAAAATCTAAGGTAATAAAATTTAAAAAACTTATATAATCGAACCTAGCTGAACGGAGCCTAACCTAATTTAACCTAACCATAACATAACCGTAACCTAACCTAACTACCTTAACCTAACCATAACTTAACATAACCTGACCAACCTAACATAACATAACCTAACATAACTTCAAAGACGTTTTGCGAGGTAAATAATGGTTTCCCCCACCTGAAACTTTCACAGATGTGTTGAGTACACTATGTGTTGTATGTAGGGAAGGAAAGAAAAAAGAAAGGGATGGAGTAGTGATTGTATAGTTTTACCAAAACAAGATTTTTTTTTTTTAGGTTACGTTTGGTTTGGTTTGAACAAGGTTCTATTAGATGTCAATATAAGTTAAGGTATGATTGATTTATATTATGTGTTAATTTAGAAGCTGTCAAATGTTTTCTATGATTAAAAGTAGTGGGGTTGTGTGAGTTGCAGACGCCATTTTCTTTCGTAGCCACACGCCATTCTGGTGAAGATGTAAAAAATTACCGAAAGATATAGCTTTGTTAGCATAACCTTCCTAGAGCTGTAGTTAAATAAGCCTAACTGAAACTAACCCAACCTAACTTAACTAAACTTAACCAAACCAAACCAAACCAAACCTAATGTAACCTGAAAAAAACAAACTGTAATTCAGTGGCATAACTGTTTGATGTGATCTGAATAAGTTTCTTAGGTTGAATTTGCAGTGCATTATAAAGGTAACCAGATATCAAATGGTTAAGGATACAACTCCTTACTGCATCTTTTAAGCTATATTATGTGAAGTATGGTTTGGTTAGGTTCGGTTATATAAACTTTTTACCCAAAAGTTAGGCATGCACTATATCTATAAACGAGCACTGAGGATACGGCATTCGTTAGGTTATGGCTCAATTAGGTTAGGTACGGTTTGGTTCGGTTATATAAGCTTTTTATATTTTATTACCCAAAGGTTAGGCTTATCCTGTATTTATAAGGGAGCACTATGAGGATATGGCAGCTGTAACTGTAAGCACTGCCTTTTTTTTGTCACATTTTTCCTCTCAAGTTTTTCATAATATCATCATTTATTGATATTATATGGAAAGATTTGTGTAAGATTTAACTACATGTCTGAATTTTTATATAAGTTAGCAGCACACACACACACACACACACACACACACACACACACACACACACACACATGTGATGACCACACCACCGCTGCATATTCCAACTTGGGCCGTATCATGGTGGTTATAGTTTTCTTCATCATACTTGTATCTAGATAGTGAAACGCCACCCTAATATTTGTTAGCAATCCATATATTGAGCCAAATATCCCATTTATATGCCTTTCCGGGGATAGGGTGTCTTGAATAATCACTCCCAGATCCTTTTCTTCTTTACTTTTTGTTATTAAATTGTCCCCCAATTTGTAATCCCATGTGGGTCTTCTTTTACTCTTCCCCATCTCCAACACATGACAATTTTTAGCATTGAATTCCAATTTCCACTTCAGGCTCCATTCATGAATCTTATCCACATCTGTCTGCAACACCTTACAATCTTCCTTACTCTTTACTACCTTCATCAGCTTTGCATCATCTGCAAACAGGTTTATATAGCTACTCAAGCCTTCCTGCATATCATTCACATATATCTGGAACATGATGGGTGCCAGCACTGATCCCTGTGGTACTCAGCTTGTTACTACACTCCACTCTGAATTTGTGTCTCTAATCACAGTTCTCATTTCTCTATCCTTTAGATAATCTGTCATCCAATCCAGCACTACTCCCTTCACTCCTCCCATATGGTTCATCTGTGATGCCACAAGCTGACTTCACCTAGGCTTTATTGAATGTGTCTTCGTTTTGCTATAGTTCTGAGGTTAACACAGAAACCAACCCAGTTGTACACCCCAAGGAAATGGTGATATGCCCTCAGATTCATATTCCCAAGGTGATACTTCGTTATATAAATGTTTTTACTCACATATTTATAATTTTTGTATTGTATATTGATATTATTGTCTTATATTGAAATTGCCCCCAGATTTTCAAGTTTCGTACAGTTATCCCCCCTCTTTTAAGTCAGTTTTCTATGGAGAAATTAGAATCATATATTCAAGCCATTAATATTCATTTACTCGTAAAACTGCACTCCATAGCCTAACATAATTAACTTACTTAGCTATCTTCTCACAACACTTTATTAAGAAATACGTCATATTTCATGTTGTACAATACTCAAGTTCCCGCCGTCTACGTGACAGAATTCACGTAATCAAATCGCCCCCCATATATATTAATCCAGTAATCCCATTTATTAGGTTTCAAGATGATACTTGTTCCACATCAAAATTAATTTCCTATAAGTTAGTAATAATTTCATATTTCAATAATCAATTAGTAAAAAGATCAAAGGAGGAACATTCCTGAAAACCCCCCCTTCCCCCTCTTCTCGTTCCCGCCTTTTCCCGGTCATAGCGTCCCCCCCAGAAGACGCTCATCCTTCCTCCTGCTTACAGATTAGTAAAAATTGCTCCTGTAAATTTCTTAATATTTGTGAAATCCAGTGCCTCTCAACATTCTTATATAGCCCATAATCTTCCCCATTAGCCTGGCTAATAATGTAAATCTCTTTTGAGATCCATTATAAGTGGATGATCCTAATTTCCTTCCATTTTAAACAAGGACAAGTAAAGCTAAAACCACATGGCCCCCTTTTTCTCCCATAATAATATTCCATTGTGGATCATATATCTTTTTCATGGTAATTTTCATGTTTTAATGACTATGTACTAACTCCTGATTTGTGGGAAGTGAATTATCCCCTTCAGAAGACGCTCATCCTTCCTCCTGCTTACAGGGAATATGGAGTGCCTTACACCTTACACACACCCATTTCTTGCCATTTTCTTTTCTTTTAGTGAAATATATGGCTAGAAAGCCAAGGCCAAAGGCCAAATCTCAGTTTTGTTCGTTAGACCAGAAAAAGTGACCATGTGTTGTGTAAGACGGTCTGATAGACCCAGCCAATATACTCAGGAGTAGGAATCTCGTACCAATCCTCGGTGTTATGGAAGGATTACATTATGTAATATTGAAGCCAATTCGTGTAACCAGAAATTAATGATTTCACCCTAATTCAGAAAAAATACGGAGAACTGAAGGTCCCCCTCTGAGAGAAGGTTTCTTAACTACTCTCAGGCGTAGTTACTAAATTGCAACATTTATAGGGTGAAGTAGTCAGGGAAGGGAGTCAAGGGTATAAAATTGTTATAAGTGGAAAGAGTTGATGTCTCGGAATGAGATAAAGTAATACCAACTCTGTGTATATGTTTTTTTTTTATTGTGTTTATCTCTGTTATGAGCAATTAAGTCTTCTGATGCTTTAGTTTATTCTATGGTGTATAATTCAATGTCCTGCCTGTGGTATCCAAAATATACAGTGAATAAATAACTTTAGTTAAATCAAAAGTAGTGATTTCGTTGTATAATAACCCCTCCGATGGTGTGGTAAGGTAAGTGTAGGAAAGTGCTCAACACGATTGAAAAGGATATGAAACAGATCCACGTTCCCATGTGCCTTAGTAAAACTCAGTTCACTCTACCAGCCAGATAACTTGTTTCAGTTAATACTACCCCTTTTGGTCACCTATGTTTCCCTAGTCACAATTATTTTCTCTTTCGAGTATATCAACTTCCCTTAAGAAAGTAATTAAATTTCCTGAGAATCCTCAAGTTCTCATTAAACTTCTTGGGGGGTTGGCAGCTTTTTTTTTTTTTAGACAGGGAAATAATAACATCAGTGACCATCAATAAAAATAAATAATGATAACAAAATGTAATACAATTAATTCTCTAATTTTCTTTCCCCCCCCCCGGCACCACACTTCCACAACAGTCTTTTGTGTGGGACTCTGTCAAATACTTTCCTGATGTCCAAGTACACTGCATCCACCCATCCTTCCCTGTCTTGCACTTCATCGATCACTCGTATAAAAACTCAACAAGTTCGTCACACAAGATCTACCTTTTCTAAATCCGAATTGGCTCTCATTTATCATCTTATTCTCCTCCAAATAGCTTACCCATCTTTCCTTGATAACCGTTTCACACAACTTGCCCACAACACTAGTCAACGACACAGGTCTATAATTCAGTGGCTCCGTCTTTTTCCTTCCTTTATAAATCGGCACAATATTAGCTCGTTTCCATTCTCTTGGTACTTTTCCTTCCTTCAAGGAGCTGCTAATCACATCCCAGATTGGTTCCACCAATTGCTCCCTACATTCTCTTAAAGTCCAGCCCGATACTCCATCCGGTTCCATTGCTTTTCTCACATCCAACTTTTCCAATAGTTTTCCAATTTCCTGTATTTCCACCCTTACCTCCTGCAGTCCTTCCTGCCTCTCTTCTACAATCGATTCTATAAATTCCTCTTCCACATTAAACACAAATTTAAAACTCGTTCATAAGTTCACTCGTTTCTTTTGCTGTTTCATAAATCCGACCTTCTCTCTCCAGTTTATCAATGGTCTCCCTGCTCTTCATCTTTCCATTAATGTATCTGTAAAACAACTTAGGTTCTTTCTCACATTTCTGTACTATATCCCTTTCAAAACTTCTCTCTTCCTCTCTCCTTATTCTAACATTTGTTTCTTTCATTTCTATACTGCTCTCTGTTGATATCGTTTCGGTTCTTCATCCACTTCTTCCATGCTTTGTCCTTCCTTTTCTTAGCTTCCACACATCTTCCATTAAACCAACTATATTTACTTTCTCTCACCCTGTACACAGGTACATACTTTTGCACTCCCTCGTTATACTTTTCCAGAAATAATTCATATTTCTCCTGTACTGTCAAGTCTTTCATCACATTCTTCCAGTCTATATTCCCAAAAAATTTCCTTAACTCTTCAAAATTTGCTCTCGCATGGTTCAACCTTCCATTTTTATGATCTTCCTTCCATTTCATCGCCTTCATGTCCTGTATTTCCACTTCCAGTACCACATGATCACTCTTTCCAATCAGACTTGTATATTCAATAATCGGTTTGACTTCAGGTCTCTTCATAAACACCAGATCAAGCACTGATGGTTCTTCTTCTCCTCTATACCTTGTGGCTTCGTCCACCCTTTGTTCCATCGTATTCACCAGTGCCAGTTGCAACAGCTTCTCACTCCACACCCCTTCACCTCCTTTCACTTCCATTTCCTCCCAGTTTACCCTCTCACAATTAAAGTCCCCAACTAATAGTACTTTTTTATTTCTCCTTATCATATTGTCCAAGCACTGCCAAACTTCCTCTTGCATCCTTCTATGCTCCTCTTGTCTCCATGCATTCGTTTTGGGTGGTACATACGTTAATATGACTCTCCTCCTCTCCCCTTTACTATTTCTAATCACAACGCTTATCACCTCAGCCATGTCCTTCCCATACTGCACATCCTCTACATATATGTCTTTTTTAACCATAATTAGCACTCCCCCACCTCCTTTGTCTTTTCTGTCCCTCCTCCAGATATTGTAACCCTCATTCTTAAAGTTCAGTTGAACTTCTTGCTTGAGTTTCGTTTCTGCTAAGCATACCACTTCAGTTCTGTTAACTTCTAGGTGTGTGTGTGTGTGTGTGTGTGTGTTGGGGGGTGGGTGGGTGGTTGGGTGGGTTGGGGCGGGGTGGGGGGGAGGGGAGAGAGAGAGAGCGAGGGAGGGAGGGGGGGGAGAGAGAGAGAGAGAGAGAGATAATATTGGGACATCGTGTACTTTTGGTTAAATCGTGGAGACTATGTGTATGTATAACTATTTTCATGATAATTTGTTTCTGGTGAGCTAAGGTCCTTATTTTCATTTACTTGTGCAGCTCTTAACCTTATTTCCAATTATGTAAATATGAAAAGAAACAGGAAAATATGTATGTGTGTGTGTGTGTATCTGGATATTTAAAGTTACATCTTTACTTAATTCCTCTTTGTTTAATATGATGTGTTTGTTCACCTCTTTATATTTAAATCTTATTCCTCTTTTTCCTAGTATATATCCTTCCTTATATCTTCATTCTATTCCCTTTTCTTCTCTTTATATCATCACCTTATTCCCTTTTCTTCCCTCAAGTAGGGTGTGTTTTTTCACCTTGAGAACGTTGTAGCGACCTGGTAGTACAAGGCTTGAAGATCCTACTCAAGTGTTAGGTTGAGTTATGTGATGAATTTTTTAAAGATTTAATTTGATTTTTTTTTCCAGGGGATATTTTGTGGAAAGGTAGTAATAGATATTCTTGTTAAGTGTCAAGTGTGTGGTAATAAGAGGGATATTTAGTGTTATCAAAAGTATGTGTAAATAATGGTAGTAACATCAAAAGTATGTGAGAGTAAGAGTAGCAGTAATATAGAGGGTTATCGAGTTTCAAGTGCTTATAAGTACGGAGGTATTATTTTCTGATAAAGGGACGTGACATTATTGAGATAACTAAAGTGCTGATAAGTCTGCATGATCCAGGCGTGGGACCGAGGGCCTGTGGGGCTGGTGCTGGCCGTGGCACGAGGGAAGATCTCCGAGGGCCTTGACTTTGACCCCTCCTCCGGCTGCTGTGTCCTCATGAGGGGCGTCTCCTTCCTGGACACTCAAAGCAGGATACTCAAGGCCAGGCTACAGTACCTCATAGACCAGTACAATATATGTGATTTGTACTTATTTGAATTTGTGTTGGTTTTATATTTATAGGGCTGAATCTTGTAATGTTTTTTTCTTACTTTAGTTTGTGATACCAGAGAATGTTTTTAAAGCTTTATTTAGTATTAGACAAGTAGGAAATGTGCGTAATTTCTAGTTAATTTGTGTTCGTTTTATCTTTACTGAGCTGGGTCTTGCAATTTAGTTTTTTCTTTAGTTTGTGATAGAGAATGTTTTTTTTTTAAAGTTTTATTAGTATTAGACAAGAAGGAAATCTATTACATAATTGAATTGATAGATAAGGCAGTTGTAAAAAGCATTTCTGAAGTATATAGATCAATAAATAGTTTCAAAGAGCATTTCCGAAATTAATAATAGATAGATAGGTGTAATTTCAAAGAGCTTTTCCGAAGTTTTCAATAGATATAATTTCGAAGTAATTATATGATATAATTTCCAAAGTAAGTAAATTAGATAGATAGATATAATTTCAAAAAGCATTTTCGAAGTTAATAATAATAGATACATATAACTTTAATTAAAGAGCATTTCTGAAGTTTTCAATAGATAAATAGACTATTTCAAAAAGCCTTTCCGAAGTAAATAAATAGATAGATGTGCAATTCTCAAGAGTATTACCGAATCAATCAACTAACCCAACCTCCACCTCCACAGATCTGTGAGAAAGACTTCCTCACATTTGACGCCAGGAGACATGCAGCGCAGTGTGGGGGTCGTGTGATGTGGGGGAAGACTCCAGAATCATGCTGTTTGCTGATCAGAGGTTCTCACGGACAGACAAGCGGAATAAGTTGCCTCGTGGGATCCAGGAATATTTGATGGATAGCAAGGGTAATCTGTCCACTGAGGAAGCTGTTCAGGTGAGATTAATAGATTAACAGATGTTTTTATTTTATTCTTGTTGACTCAATTTTTAAGCTTCATTTAAGAGTTATATGAGCTTTTAATTCATCTATTTTTCCTTGTTCCTTATATCATAACTATTATGTAAAGTATTTAATTGTGCGTTAATGTAGGTTTGATTCTAAAGTTCTGATTTTGATAGCATTAACTTTTACTATATAATTCCTAATAGTCTAGTTTGAAAGATAAGATTTTCATAAAAAGGAAAAAAACAAAAGAAATAACCTAAATTAATTGGTTTGAAAAGATCAGGATATTGATAATGGCTTACAAGCTATGTAGGCCTTTGATCATCATCTCAGGAAAAATAAAGATAGGCAATGACATCATGAGGTGCTATGACGGCACGGGTGATGTTGTGGCCTGGTTGAAAAAAGCCACCTTAGTAACGAAATTGAAGGCGATCAAGGACATTGCAAGTTTTATACCCTTGTATTTGGAAGGAGATGCACTGGAATTGTACCTAGAGAGGAGTGAGGATGATCAATTGGATGCTGGTAAAATAGAGGGTAGATTGGAAGAAGCATTTGCACAGGGAAGTTTTGAAGCCTACGGGAAATTGAATGGACTGAGGTGGACAGGAGAGCAGGTTGATGTTTATGCCAACGAAATAAGAAGGTTAGCTGAGCTGGCCAGATGGAAGGGAGAAGAATTGGAGTTAGCTGTAAAGTTAGCATTTATAACTGGTTCTCCTGGCCGTATATCAATGGGGTTGAAACAAGTGAAGGATTAAGAGACAGTGAGTATGAGTGAATTTATAACTAGTGATGGTGTCGGGGGGATGTCAGGAAGTAGTGGCAGTCATTGCATTGTGATTCAAACGATGATAAAAGGGGAGCCTGAGGATTTAATGGTTGCTGC
Source organism: Cancer borealis (assembly GCA_036785275.1). Classification (NCBI taxonomy): domain Eukaryota; kingdom Metazoa; phylum Arthropoda; class Malacostraca; order Decapoda; family Cancridae; genus Cancer; species Cancer borealis. The sequence continues at coordinate 101,483 of JAXIVD010000597.1, read as the reverse complement.
TTCAGATGTGGTGGTCCTCACATGGCGAGGGAGTGCAATATCCACCAGATCATTTTGCAGTTTGGTGATGATGGGCATGTGGCTGGTCTTGATCTTATTGTCTTTCTCTTTTTCGTGAGTATCTTTCTGTTTCTTGGGATGTTCTTTCTTTGCTTCTTATTTGCCCTTTCTGGCACATAATTCTTGCAAATCTCGAAGCTCTGATTTTGAAAAATGTTGAAGGCTTCATCTACTGTGTTGTGCTCTAAAAGTTCTATCCAGTTGAGTTGCCCGAGTTCACATTTTACTTTCTCCCAGTCTATGTTATTGCTGAAAAAGTTTGTCACTCAAGGAGTTGCATTGAATTTGGTTTGGGTCTTTGTACTGTCTCTTGGGTAATGACCAGTTTATATTAACCTTTATAAGATTATGGTCAGACATGACTCTTTTGGTGACCTCCTGTGAGTGTACCAGGTCCCAATTGTTACTAAAAAGTAAATCTAGGATGTTTTTGCCTCTAGTTGGGACCTCAATGAATAATAAATTGTTTTAGGTACACATTATCCACAATTTTCAGTAGTTCCTCAGCTTGTAGCTTCTCATCTCTGGAGCCTCCGTGGATTTGCATTTGTGGCCATGTTATCGTGGGAAAATTGAAGTCTCCAGTGAGAATAACTTCTGTTAAGGAGGTTGGCAAAAGTTGCGGAAGGCGCTGTATTTTCTCAGCGGCTTCTTTGAAGTCTCTGAACGTGGTGTTTGGTGGACGATATATAACTACAATAATTAAGTCCATCTTTTTTACATACAACGCGAGCATTTCTGTTGTGCTATTTGAGAAGGTCTCGAGAATTTCCGTGTTTGCAGCCAACTCTTCTTTCAAATATATTGCTACCCTCCCCATGACTTCTTTCTAATCTATCCGTGCAGAAAAGGGTATAATTTGCAGTGTTTATTTCTGCATCCAGGATGTTGTTGCCCAGATGTGTTTCCATGAGTGCAAGAAAAATCATGTTGTCTTGGGTTGCTATGTCCCACAACATAGGAACTTTAGATTAGTTGTTGCACGAATAAGGCCCTCTGATGTTTCCTATGAGGAAGTTGCTTAGTGACAGCTGCATCTCCCTCGGTGGCTTGTCTCTGGTGCTTCTGTTTGGGCCAATAGTTTCTGCATTAGGATTTGGGATTTCTTCTCCACTCCTATTATATGATTGCCCTTAAAAAAGCATTTTGGTCCTGTGCTTGGTATGCTGGTGCTATCGACCTAATTCTTGCACTCTGCTGGATGTTCGGCCAGCTTGATGACTGGAGGTTGAAGGGCTCCCCCACTTGAGTGTTAGTGTGCACCTGGTGAGCACCAGCATTTTGTGGTATTATTGTGGTAGGAGTCTCCATTAGTTGTTTAGGGTTGTTGTTTTCAGGAGATTGTTGGTTATTTTTGTCACTATGATATGTGGGTATTTGCAAATTCGTTGTTTACATACTCTCTTGTAGAGAGAGTCCCTGCAAACGAGAGGATGGTAGTCCACACATTTCCATCCAAGGCTACAGCCAACTCATTCGTCAAGGCCGTGTTTCATAAATTTGGAGCATATTTTGGGGTGTGCATTTCTACAATTTCTGCCAGCAGCTCCGTACCTGCATTCATTTTTTTAAATAGAATTTACACACCATTAGTTTCCTTTTATGAACAACAGGTGCAGACTTGCCTGTTGAGTTGGTGGATTGGCTGGGGTTGTTAGGTTCACCTGTATTTGCTGTTGTACTTGTTGCAGGAGGCTCGCTGGTACTAGTGTTGCTGTTTTCCTGTCCAGCTGGGGGTGTTGGGGCTGAGGGAGGGGTGACGTTGCTTGCCTGAAGAGTACCTGGGATGTTTGGTGGTGTTTGATCTCCTATCTCCTACTTTTGAGCATTTCCTTCCTCAACTTTGTACTGTTCTATCTCAGTACATAGCTCATCAAAGTTTGTATGATTTACCTTTGTGCAATCTTCGCAGGTATACTTCCTTGTGAGGTTAATCAGTACATATGTGGATACTTTACTGCATAGATAATGTATCCACATGTGGCAATTACTGCATTTTATACCTGTGTTGCAGTGGACCTGGCAAATCCTACAAGGATACTGGTCCTCCTTCTGAACTAAGGTTGGGTCGTCCTGTTGGCTGGTATTTACATTATCCATGTGGCCATCAGCTGCTGGGGTGGTGTCAGCCATCTTGACCTGTCCTGACCTTTCTCGTGCTTATTTCACCAAAAAAGACACTAAACACAGACTCCTGTTTTGTCACAAATGGTTCTTGGAAGCTATATGGATGTGCTGTGTCGTTTTCTGGCGATGGAAGGCCGTTTATGTATGTAAACACAGAAAATAAGCGGAGATTGACCCGGATGACCCGCCCACTACACATGTAACTACTACTACTTATTATTACTATAACTTCTGAAGGAGTAATTTGTGATGGAAATTGCATAGAAGAAAAATGTGTACTTCCTATTACTAAGCTAGTTTTTCTTGTCAGAGTTTGTAGCTTTTGTAAAATAATATCGACCGCCCAACGTTTTCCACTCCCGGGGAATAGAATTTAGAACAAAGAATATAAAGAAGCTACAAAAGGTCCGGAGGCCTGCACTAGGTAGTTCCTGTTAATCCTAACTCCCTTATTACCTACACCCACCTCCCATTCCCATCCATGAAGTTGTCCAATCTTCTCTTAAAACTCCCTATTGTCTGTGCACTAACTAGTAACTACCTGCTGACTGAGTCTGTTCCAGTCATCTACCACCCTATTAATAAACCAATTTCTGCCTATTTCTTTATTAAATCTACATTTTTCTAATTTGAATCTATTATTTCTTGTTCTATCCTGACTACTGATCGTAAGAACTTTTCCTACACCCCTCTTATTAAAATCCTTCACCCACTTAAATAATTCAATCAGATCTCCCCTTACTCTACGTTGCTCCAGCGAGTGCAATTTCAAAAGCTTTAGTCTCCTTTCATAGCTAAAATTACGAATCCCTTCTATCATTTTGGTCATCCTTCTCTGCACTGACTCTAACAAAATTATATCCATTCTATAATACGGTGTCCAAGACTGCACTGCATAGTCGAGGTGAGGTCTGACTAACACTAAATACAACTTCAAAATAACCTTAGCACTTTTACTTTTAATACTTTTAGTAATGAATCCAAACAACCTATTAGCCCTATTTCTAGCCTCAATGCATTGTTTTCTGGGACGGAGGTCTGGACTAACCTGAACTCCCAAATTCCTCTCACATTCTGACCTATTCAGCATTAAGGTACGTTTTGCTCAGTGCGATTATCATGATTATTGATTGCTGCACGATGATTGTTCAACGATTATCGCTGCACGATAATAGTGGGTGTATCACTCTTAATCCCTCATAATTAGCCTTTCTAAAGTCAGGTACCCTATGCTTATTGACACTACTAACGTCTTTTTCTCCTTTTAGGATAAACCTAATATCATAGTGATCGCTGTTATCTAACTGCCCCCCAACCTCTGTTTCCTTAACTAAATCATCTCGGTTAGTATTAAATCTAGAATACTGTTACCCCTAGTAAGTTCTCTGATTATATGCTTTTAAAAGTTATCCTGAACTAACTTTAACAAATCCTTAGCATCATTATCACCTATTGTTAGTTCCCAGTCAATGTTCCTTAAATTAAAATCACTCAATACACATAACTGCTCATACTTACATGCTCTATTTATCTCCTGCCATATAGGAATAGAATCCCCTCTTCTCAAGTTTGGAGGCCTATACACTACACCCAAAACAGTTTTTCTGGCTGCTTCCCTAACTTCCACCCACATGGATTCTACCGTGTCATCTATTTAAATCACATTATTTACACTACATTGCAATGTGTCCCTAACATAAAGTGCAACTCCTCCTTTCCTTCCTTTTCTATCCTTGTGAATAAATTTGTACCCTTTTATTTCTATTTCTGGACCAAATATCTTCCCTGACATATCCAACCATGTTTCTGATAAAACGATAATATCGAACTTTTCTACACTAGTCAACCCTCTACGGTAGTCTATTTTGTTTACAATACTACAGCAGTTTGTATAGTAAACTTTCAAGCCACTATTTCTCTTCTTAACATTGCCATTTCTCATGTATCCTGTTGTCTTCACCCTACCGTCTATTTGAAAAAAGCCTGCAGGGCACTCAATTACCTCTGATTTGTATTACAGTCGTGTATTTAGACACTGTAATAGTGAATAGTTATTTGCATTATGGTCGTGTGTATAGACACTTCCGATTTGCGACGGGAACAACTTTCAAATTCATTTAAATCACATCAAAAGGTACCATAAAAAAATAGGGTTAATATTGAAATCAAGTTAACATTAGGTTAGCCACGTCATTAAAGGCGTTTACATGTAATGTCAAGACGACTTGATAAAAAGCAAAATCTGAGCAAATTATGGCAAATCCAACCAAAATACGATTTTCTGCATTTGCCGTAATCAAATATCCAATCAGGGCACAGCAACATCCAACATCATCTACTAAAAACACTCAACGGAATATATTTCAAATAAATTAGAGGAAAGTAAGATGTTCGAGACCATTACAGTGGGTTTAATACATAAAAGTTATATTGTATATGTTGCTTTTGATATAAAAAAAACCCCAAAACAAGCATAATGATTGAAATATATTAGGGAAGTTGTAGTAAATAGCGATATCTTGGCCTCTAACCTTGGGGAGGAGGGCGGGGCATGTGTAGTTTCATATCAGGATATATTTTCGAATAAATTCCAGGTATTATTAGGTAAGAATAACTGCATAGAATGTAATAATATATATTACTGTATTTATTTAATAGTAAAAGAAGACAAGGCAAATGCTGTTATTGGATATTTAGAAAGGATAAATATGATGCATTACCGTACATAATAATCATGATATGTCATGTTTGACTCGGTAGATTAACATCGATATATGGATACCGTATATACCGGACTATAAGGCGACTGGTTATATAAGACAACCTCCAATTTTTGAGGAAAAAAATTTGGTTTTGAGCTATTATCGCTATATTAGACGACCCCCTTTCTCATGGTAAGATTCACTGTTCACCCGTCCTTAATTTATTACTCCAACAATTACTTCCAACACTAGTTGCTCAAGATGTAAGTAGTTAAAGGAATTAAAAAACTACATATTGTATGTATATTACTTTTACTAAACAATAGTCTGAATTTTTCAAAACGTAAAGAAACATTATCATAAGGGTGGGCCCGCACGCTTGTGTATGTGTGAATTTTTCAAAACGTAAAGAAACATTATCATAAGGGTGGGCCCGCACGCTTGTGTATGTGTGTGTAGGTGTGTGTGTGTGTATATATATATATATATATATATATATATATATATATATATATATATATATATATATATATATATATATATATATATATATATATATATATATATATATATATATATATATATATATATATATATATATATATATATATATATATATATATATATATATTATGTATACACGTGTGTGCATGCAGAATGAATTCCAAGGTACAATGGCGCTGAATATTCATCACAGAGTTATAGGTTTGTGTTTTATTCTCGGTGTATAAGACGACCCTTAGATTTAGAAGCCTTAAACTTGGCAAAAAATCTTGTCTTATAGTCTGGTATATACGGTATATTGATGTATCATTACAGATAAAAAAAATATATAGCAGCTTTTATGCACTATAAACACCATTATAATTTAATAACATCATTATTACGTGTGAATTAGGATGTGAAAATATAGTAGAAGCTATGAAATAAATAAATAATAACGCTTTATCGAGATAAGAGGAAATGAGCTTTGCCCCAAGAGGCCATAACTCCGCCCATTCAAGAAGCTGTAGCTCCGCCCTCACGTTCATCTTTTGTTAAGGAAGCGCATTAAAATATTATATAAGGATAATAATTAAATAAACTTAGTGTCAGGGTAGCCACGGAGGATTATAGAGTTAGGTTAAGAAGGATTTGATAAAAGGGAACAAGATGCAGGAAGGAGACGAGCTACTGCTAGCTAGTAGTGCGTTAAGGACTTGTGGAGACTGGCGGTGAATGTGTTGTCTCTGCTGCTGCTGCAAAAAGGTGATCTTGCGCATGCACATCTCCCTCTATCAAAACAGGACGCCTCTAAACGTGTTTTAGTATTGCTATCAGAGGGTTAAATTATACAAAGAAATTTTGAAATAGAGGTTTATTGAGATAATTGTAAATAAAGTTTATCTGAAATTAAGCATATGAAAAAAAATAATCTTCCATTCCATTTGTAAATGAAAAATCATATTACATGTTATGTTTGAGATTGAAACATGATAAGCAGAGATATGGAGAGCAATCACATGAGTCACAATATGTGGAAACCTTCTTAGACTTGATTTTGGTCACTTTGGAGCTTTCGTTTCTTGCTAGTATTTCGTAGCAGCCTCTGCATCTTTTCCTTGTTTTTCTTTTCTGTCCTTCAGCTTCTTGGAGACAATGTTCAGATGTTCCAGAAATGTTCATAATAGATTTTTCTGGTTTGTTTTTTTCCTTCATAATACTACTTGTATAGTATAGGAGAATAGATTCCTTGAATGCATGCATTGTCATTTATTTTGGCAGCATAATACTTATTGTAAACTACCCAAGCATTCACTAGAGAAGTACCAGTAATAATTTCAAGAGCTACTTTTCTTTACCATTTTCTTGACTTCTTTAGAGGCGAATAATATGATGACATTTGATCTGATAAATCTACTCCTTTCTTGCACTTATTATAGTCCTACACGCTTTGAGGTTTCTTGATATGTAAACCAGTCCTTGTGACTTTACCTGTGTCGATTAGAGTGGCATCATGTTCTGGAACTGTTGATAAAGTCACAACATTTCTTTTATCTTTCCAATTGAATATTTTCACTCCATTCTTATTTCTTAATGCTGTAATTTCACCTCTTTTTAGTTTTGCATTTGTAATTGACCTTAGAAGATTTCTTCTGTTGACTCTTACTGTGCCACACAGGTAAGTCTTTTGCTGAAGAAGATACTCACCAAAGAAACTGGAGGTATAGTAATTATCTGCAAACAAAGTTACTCCCATATCCATATGATTTGCAAGGAGTCTTACTACAAGAGATTCAGTACTACTTAGAGGAGGAGTAGCTACTCCTACACCAGTATATAACTCCAAATTTAGAGTGTATCCATCAGGTGTGCAAAGTTTGAACAGTTTGCAACCATACTTATGCCTCTTTCCAGGTATGTATTGTCAGAAAATGGCACAACCTCTAAAAGGCACCATACTCTCGTCAATTACGACATCAGAGCCTGATTTATAGATTGATTGATACTGCACCAATATCATATCTACCAATTTTCTTATTTTCAAGTCTCTTCCCATATTACGTTCTTCATTGTTGCAAAAATGTAACATTTGTAAGAGCAAGAGGAAGCAGTCTCTGCTCATTATTGATGGAACAAGTTCGTTCCTATAAATCCTGCTTTTTGACCAATATAATTGGATATCAGGGAGTGGAACCAATCCCATGCAAATGATAAGTCCAATAAACTTTTCAATTTCTCCTTTGTTTGTAGGAACCCACTGCCTCAGTTTTGATCTTGTTACAGTAACTGAAGAAATTTTCTGCTCAGCATATCGATTGGTTTCTTGAACAATTAGATTTATAATATCACCTGTTATTATCTGTTTGTAAACATCAATTGGCCAAATTTGGTTATCTGTAGATGATAAATGCGCTCTTACGCAAAGTTCTTCTGTCCTAGTGAATCCATGTTGTCGAGCCTTCCTAATCACTTCCATTCACTCAGCATCTGGTGAATTTATGTCTTCATTCAAATCTTCTTCTTCTTCTTCAGTGCTTTGACTTTCAATTTCATCATCGAGAGAGTTTTCACTTGATGAACTGCTTCCTGTTTCTGAATGAATATATTCATCAGAAGTGTCTTCATCATTCACAGAAGGGCTTTCTTCTTCTTCAGAATTTGAACTTTCATTTCTATCAGATTTCTTTTTACTTCCATAAAAGCTAGAAGCCATCATTGTTACACCTGCAAAGAAGAAATGTTGTGTAAAGTTTTGATACTAAGCTAAAAAATCTAAAAATTGATTATAAATATTTATTTTATAACACCAAGTCAATTTCAAGTGGGACCCACCGGTAGGTCCCATCATATTGTAGCAATAAAATTTCCATTCAAATGCAATGGGATCCACCCGTGGGTCACAACTTTTCTTACCTCAACAAAGTCTAACATGTGAGAGACAAGCACTGACAACCTCTTCCCTCGATATCTCCTGTGAAAGTGAAGCTATTAATATTTTACGACCGTTGCACCACCTACATGCCAGCTGATATGGCAGTCGCAGGAAACCTAAGCAAACATAATCAAACCTAACCTAACCCAAGCAAACCAAACCACACCTTAACTAGGTAAAGATTCATAAGACGACAAGCAAACATAATCAAACCTAACCTAACCCAAGCAAACCAAACCACACCTTAACTAGGTAAAGATTCATAAGACGACCCAATAGGTTAGGTTAGATTTAATTAGGCTTGCTTAGGATTACTTAATGCAATTTTTCTTTAATTTTTGGTGATGGTTTTGAATTAATCTGATTTTTTTGTGGCAATTTTTACCTTGGGGAAAAAAATTTGTATGGCATAACAAACATCAGATTAATTAAAAAGAGAGACAGTCATCTTTCTAATCTTTACCATAACATAACTGTAACCTAACCTAGCAACCTTAACGTAACATAACTTCAAAGACGTGTTGATGACCGCCTGAAACCCTTCAGATGTGTTGAGTACATACGCTGGTATTCCTAAAAAAAAAAATTTCCCTTGAAAAGCATGGGAAGGAAATATATCACTAATTTTATATTCTTAAAGATTTATTTCCTCTCCTGGCCTGAATCCAGTATATTATTGAAACATTAAGGAAAAATTTACCCCATTCCTTCAATAATTCCTTTGTTGTATTTGATCTTGTATTGTTGATTTATTCTTTATAATATCATAATATATTGAAAAGACATGCAACAGTATCATATCACCGAAGGAAAGAGAGTTTAGTAAATAAATGAGGCATTTCTTCCATATTTGTAAGGACTTTACTAGTAACGACTGATTAATAGATGCAAATATAAACAAAACGCTGCAGCCACCCACCCACCATATTCCCACTGAATACTTCTAAGAAGCCAACTCCTCGCCCTAAACATCACCACTTTGGACCTGCCCATTCTGCTGGGGGCAGTGAGAATGCATCCCTCACGACAATCTACTGTCATCCACTTCACCTGCGCTGCCCTCAGGAAGACCAGTCAGCTACCACGCCTGTGATCACCTCGCAGGACACCACCAGGGCAAATAGGGTCTAATAGACCGTAACAGCCCTAAACAACAACAGCCTCCCGCCGATTCTTCTGAAGTTGTACTCCTGAAAGCCATGAACATTACCATATTCGACCTGCCCTGCCCTGACCACCCTGCTTGCAGTGGCAAACATTCACCTCTCTCGGCGACCAGCCGTCATCCGCCTCACTTGTCTCTGCCTCAAGAAGACAGGACAGCGTTCTCGTCTGTGATACCCTCACAGGACTCCACCAGGGCAAATATAGGATCTCAAGAATCCTCATTATCATAAACAACAACAACAACAACTACAATACTACATTTATCGTCTCTAGTAAGTATTGCTTACCAAAGCATTTCTTTCAGTGACTGAACAACATAAAAACTTTGAGATATCCAGAAGGACCTGTTTTCAGGAATACTTTATATGATGAAGATAGATATGTTGTAATTGCAAAAGTATGCACTTGCTGGGTCAATTTTCACAGTAAGTAATTAACTTCATATCATTATATTACATATCTGGGAAAAGTCATGAGAACGAAACAAGACACAACTAAAGCAATAATCGTTGTATATTTCGTTCTTCATAACTTAGCTGTGGCCACAAAAATTATTGATCCAGTGCAAATGGTGGAAGTGAATGATGTGGAACAGCATAGTGATGATGTAGTATACAATGAAAATAGAAATATACAAGGCCAGGCAAAGAGAATGAATATCATTAATAACTATTTTTGATACAGCTTATGAGGCAGATCTCCAGGAAAAGAATATGAGGAGTGGGATGAAGGGTTGAAAAAGCTCCATATGCTTTTGTAATTTACAATTTGTCATTGTAAATTTTTGCAATATTTCAGGTCCATATCTATATGTTTGTTTTTATATGTATGAAAAATTGAGCCTCAATAAAGGAACAGTACTTTATAAATATTCCCATTATTATTGCTTCTTAACTTTGAAAGTGGTCAAAGGTAAAAAAAAAGAAAAAAAAAAAAAAAAAAAAAAAAAAAGCACAATCAGGTATACTTAATGTAATGTGGTATAAATATTTTGTACATGAAGCACCTGAGTATAAGAAATACAGTTAATGTTATTGTACCTTGCTATGTTGGGCTTTGTTCCAACAAAGCCCAGCATACCATACAATCAAAATTTCACATTGTATTGCATACTATTTGACAACAAAGTTTATCTTATCTTATCATTTGTCACAATATTCCCCAGGAGTACTTCCCAATTCTACGGATGCAGACTTGGCTTTTCTAAACTCAAAGAGTTCTTTTTCTTTTCTAATTTTTAAAATTTCAAGTTCATATTGTGCAGCCTGCTTCTTAACTTTTGCTTCATAATCTACAGCCTTCATCTTGACCTGTGCTTCATGTTCTGCTGCCTTTGCTGCATGTTCTGCAGCTTGTATTTTCAATTTCGTTTCGTCTTCTGCTGCATTTCTCTTAACCTGTGCCTCTGTCAATCTTTCTTTTAATATTTTATACTCTATCTCCATGGCTTTCTCATAAAACTCAGCTTTCTTCTTTGTCAGTGCATCCTGCACATTCTCAGTTGTGGTCAATTTTAATTCTCTGCGTAACTTCTTAGGTGGGGAATGAAAACTCTTCATTTCCTTTTCAACAGAAACAGTATTTGCTGGAATAATAGTATTGACAATTTTTTGTGAAGGCTGCATGCTGGAATCTGAACAACCAGGGAGTACCAGATCATCTTCATCAGAATACTCTAGGCCAGATTCATCAATCTTGATTACATGTACAGCTGCTGTTGTATTTTCTAAGTCATCAACTGGTGGTACGGAGGAATCAGAATCAAAATTGTTTCCATCATCATCTAACTCTCCCCGAATGAGATCTACAACTTTTGCAGTTCCGTCTGGGTAAGGAGCAGGAGGAGGGCCACCACCAGTTTTCTTGACTTGTGGTTTGAAGTTATCATACTCATCTTTGGCCCTGCAAGAAACAGTTTACATTAGTTTCAATTAAATAAAATTAGGCATATGATGGAATTTTGTGCTTAGGGACTTCATAACTTTACCCCCCAAAAGGGCACACTGGCTATTTTTGTCCTCCTCTGAGTAGGCTATGTTATAGTTATGGTTTAGGCTGCCTAATTCACTGTAATGAAAAAAAGTAAATAATATATTATAATTAGTGTACCGAGTACAACGGGCCAACTATCATTACGGTGATTCCTTAGCGGAATCACCGGTAAATCCTCGTATTCTCGACGCTCGTTAAGATACCTTGTTATGGTTAGAGTAGGTACTACTAGCGAAAGAGGATGATGGGAAAAACGCGTGACGTCACTGCAACTGAGGATATATATACCGGTCTGGGCGGGAGGTCAGTCACTAGTGTTCCGTGACCCCGCTCCAGACAGGTAAGCCTTCAGTGTTCCTCAAAGCCTTGCCACACTTGAAAAAACATTGTTATTAATATCTAACAGTAAATTGTCCTCCCGGATACAGCTGCCGAGAGGACCAGCAAAAGACTGTCTTTCGGTTGTGGTTTGACGAAGGCTGCATGTGGAGTTGCTTCTCAAACAAGGACGACGGCCAGAAGGACCCAGTGACTCTCAAACAATATTTGTGGCGTGAGTGTATTTTGGTCGTTTTCCATCAGTTCCCTCACGTATAGTTAGGTAGGATAGAATAGGAATATTTGTGTTAAGGTATATGTTTATGTTTGTGTCGCTAAGGGTGGATAAGCATTTGTAAGAGCACCACCACAGATATAGCGAGCACTCTATTTATTTTAACCATCATTAAAATTAACCATTATTTTACCATTCTTGTTTTCTCTTCATATCGGACCCTCGGTACAGTGGTTGCAGCGGTGTAGATGCAAATTACGCATCAGCCCACGTTGTCCGGAGGACGCTACGTAGTGCTAGTTAGGTAGGTAGTTAGCCCCCCAAGTCATTTTTTTTTATTATTCTCTTAGTGGTAATAGGGATAATCGTAGTTTAGATGTTTAAAGTAGCCATTGTAGGGCATAGCCAAGTGCCCTCTCACCTGGACCACTTACCCTCTCCTATTGATGTCCAGATATTTAAATCACCTGGAGCCACAGCCCGGTCTTTTTTTCATGATGAACACCTGACCGCTGTATTCAACAGCCGTTATGACATGGTGATTTTGTGGCTGGGGAGTAATGACATCCACCCCCGGTGTCAGGTGAAGGACATCGTCAATAACATAAAACTTATTGTAGAACAGCTGGAGGCTCATTGCACCCCCAGGGTAAAGATTTGTCTAGTTGAGCCACGCCTAACTGAAATACGTTGGAGGCCTAGGATCGAGCAGGAGGCTTATAATAAAGTGGCCAAGGGAGTTAACAACAAACTCCAAAAGAGAGCTTTGCGGGGTAAGGAATTTATTTCCTTTGGTGCCAAGCCTTTTTTATACTCCTTAAGATCTGACGGAGTACACTTTAACCGCGAAGGTAGAGAGAGAGTAAAGGACAAGCTGAGAGGCGCCATTAACAACGCCCATGCCTTCCAACCTGAGGCACACTGGGGTTACGCCCAGATGAGCAATTAGGGGAATCCTTTTAGCACATTTTTCAGCCAGGGTGAGAAGAGTGCTCCAAGTCTCCCCTGCGGGCACTGGACCCCAGGACTAGTAAGTGAGTCGCGACCTTCGGGTCGCTGAGCACCCTTCCCCTCCCCTCCGTATCTGCGTGGATACGGCTTAACTAAATTTAACAGGTGGTATTTTTTTTTTAGTTCTTGAATTTTTTTTTTGCTTTAACTTTTGATTAGTGTGATTAAGATTCAACTCACGGGTTAGATTTGAAAGAGGAAGAAGAGTTTTTTTTCTTAAGGTCGTATGGGTCCTTCCCCCCTCCAATTAAATTTTAATTATGAATTCTCAGATAGACTTGTTAGGCGACTCGTGGTTTCCCCAGGAGGAAATAACAGAAGTGGGTGAACAAGCGCTTGGTGGAGCAATAAAACCAGAGTGTTCAGAAGTCGGTCATCACAATCAGAGGAAGATGGAGTCCTTTATTATTCTAAACAGAAAAGAAATAACACCTTGCTCGATTCGTTGGTGGTGCCCACGGTAATGAAACGGAAAGCCCATGCTATGTTTTTTTTAATTGAAACGTCGGATGAGTGTGACGCGGGAGTTAGGGATATTAACTTATACGTGAGGGCGACTATGGTGGTGCCAAATACACACTCCTCCACTTCGAGGGTGGACGAGGCAGTTACTACTACAACCATCATTACAACCACCACCACTACTACAACCATCATTACAACTACCACCTCACTGTCAACGGCGACACAATCCACCGTGCCGCAGACAAGTTAACACTAGTTGTGGGTGATGGAGGTTCTATAGTCGACATGAGCGAGATCGTGTTTCCTTCCGAGGATGAGGATGACACGGAGGAACCACGCAAAGCCCGAAGGCCTGTGAGGAATTCCTAGAGGAGTGTTGAGAGGGAGAGATGGTAGTAAGTAGACCCCTGGGTGGTTAAAGGAAAGGTTACTGCCTATAAAAACTCTTTTGCAGCGGCGAGGAGATGCCGAACTGGTAAACTGGTCCCGCAGCTGAAGCAGAGATCACCACAGTCCTGGGGGCTCTGTAGTGCCCAGGTAAAGGACTGGAAGTTCACCCCCCATGGATGAAGGCTTTGGTGAGACCCCGCTGAGGATCACCACCCTGCTCAGTTTGCCAGGACTGGTGGGAGTTGGCTTCACCTATTCCGACCAGGAGGTCGAGTCACGTCTGACTCGGAAGTCTTGCATAGAGACAAGAAGAAAGAAGAAGAAGAAGAAGAAGACCGGTCCCGACTTATGTTGATAATATATAAACTCATGTTCTTACGAGTGTGAGAATACGAGGATTTATTTTTTTTAAAGAGGAAAGCCGTGTACCGAGTACAACGGGCCAACTATCATTACGGTGATTCCTTAGCGGAATCACCGGTAAATCCTCGTATTCTCGACGCTCGTTAAGATACCTTGTTATGGTTAGAGTAGGTACTACTAGCGAAAGAGGATGATGGGAAAAACGCGTGACGTCACTGCAACTGAGGATATATATACCGGTCTGGGCGGGAGGTCAGTCACTAGTGTTCCGTGACCCCGCCCCAGACAGGTAAGCCTTCAGTGTTCCTCAAAGCCTTGCCACACTTGAAAAAACATTGTTATTAATATCTAACAGTAAATTGTCCTCCCGGATACAGCTGCCGAGAGGACCAGCAAAAGACTGTCTTTCGGTTGTGGTTTGACGAAGGCTGCATGTGGAGTTGCTTCTCAAACAAGGACGACGGCCAGAAGGACCCAGTGACTCTCAAACAATATTTGTGGCGTGAGTGTATTTTGGTCGTTTTCCATCAGTTCCCTCACGTATAGTTAGGTAGGATAGAATAGGAATATTTGTGTTAAGGTATATGTTTATGTTTGTGTCGCTAAGGGTGGATAAGCATTTGTAAGAGCACCACCACGGATATAGCGAGTACTTTATTTATTTTATTCATCATTAAAGTTGTCCATTATTTTTATATTCGTTTTCTGTTCGTATACCAACGTCGGACCCTCGGTACATTAGTAACCAAAAATAAAATATATATATATAGCTCTGCTTACCTAGATTTTATGCGATCCCAAATCTTCTTAACTTGTTTTGCTGTTCTTGGCTGCTTTCCAGCACCTGAATGTAATTGATTTAAAAAAATTGTTGTAGTACAGATATATATAACATCAAGGAAAAGGGCAGAGCATGCTCACCAATTCCCAGACAATTTCATAAGATTGAATACGCTGGTACAAATGTTATTATAGAAATGAAAAAAATAAAGGCACAAATTGGCTTATTGCATAGGAAATGCTATTAGATTAATAGAAATATGTAGTTCACAGAGTGCAAATATGGTGATATATAGTATTATAAAAGATTATAAGCATGATGTAAAATCCAATACATGTACATTAGAGCCTAGATCAGTATATAAAGCGTAGGTATTATTTTACATCTTCACCACAACGCTCTAGAGAATTCAGGGTTATATTTTTACATTACCTGATGTATTTTGAGAAGGTTTTCTTAATTACATTTCCGTTGCAAATTCTTAGTGAGATATTCAATGTTTTCTGTGAGACCTTCTCTTCGAAAAATAAAGTTTAGTTTGGCTTAAACAAGGTTCTGTTATTTGTCAATGTAGGTTAAGGTTTGGTTAGGTTAGGTTACATTAATATAGAAGCTATTAAATGTTCTCTATGACCAAAAGTAGGGAGTTGGTGAGGTAGTGCCGAGAAGAAAACGTAAGCAAATGCCATTATGGTGAAGGTGTAAAATTTGACCAAAGCATATAAAACTTTAGTAGGGTCTCTATCACACCACATGTGAGTAGACAGTACTGTATCAGCAGTAGCCTCCTTATCATTCGACACACAAACAACACAGCCACCAACAGCCCACTATAACTCCACTCTCTTCTATTACAACCAGTTTATTCATACTTAATATAGTAGAGTATATAGTACTTAAACAATTAGGCCTACCTGTTGCATTGAATGCCTTGGCGATCTTCTCCCAGGCTTCAGTCTTGCGAGCCACCATTTTTGCATTAGATCGCCGATCATTAACAACTGCATGGTGTCCCACGATATCTGTTAGCACAGCTATTCCTTCACTTGAGAGCGGAGGAAGCCTATTTCTGCACTCTAAGTCCATGGTAGTGGGAGAACCTGGAAGCACTGCACAGTCTGTATGTGGTACCAAACAGCGGTTGTTATTGTTTATATTTTTGTGCCTCAAGGCCTCACTGACATACCAACCACACAAACGTTTCTCATTTCAAGAGCACAGGGCTGCCAACATGTAAACTTTTTTTTCCATTCCAAGGAAATTTTTAAGCATAATGAGGGGAAGGAAAAATCCTTAGAAGGGAAAGAATTTTGTAAGGAAAGAATGATTTTTAAGAATACCAGTGTATAGTGTACTCAACACATCTGTGAAGGTTTCAGGCAGTGGTTGCCATGTCTTTGAAGTTATGGTATGTTATGTTGGATTGTAATTGTAATGTGGGGGGTGGAAAAATGTGCCAGGCAACAAAGGCCATATGGCACTATTGGGATAGTAGTGTTAGGTAGTAGGACTAGATGGGGGGTAGGGTCAGGTAGGGGTTAGATTAGATGTAGGACGTTAGCAGTATGAAGAAAGGATATAAGGGCAGGGAGTGAAAAGGAAGGGGACTCAGCGAGGATGTCAGCAAGACGGGAGGCACGGGACAGGGAGGAAAGGTGGGGGAAGGCTGCAAGACGAGGGGTTGCGAAGATGGGACATGAAAGGAGGAGATGAGGGAGGGAGGAAAGGACGCCACAAGATGGGCAGACGGGGGGAGGGGAACGGGACATCAGGTAGGAATGGGTGAGTCTGGTGTGGCCAATTCGTAAGCGGGCCAGGGCAGTCTCCCAGCGTCTAGTAGGATGAGATGGGTGGGATCAAGGGGAAACAGAGGGCTTGACAGCGTGGAGTTTATTAGAGGTAAGGGTGGACCAGAAAGATTGCCAGCAGGTATAAAGGAAAGTCCGGAAAACTGGGAAGTAATCAGAAACAGGAAGGGAGGAAGTGCAAAAGGTAGGAAGGGTGAGGGCGTCATGTACCAAAGAGTCAACAGTATAGTTACCAGGGATTCCAACATGACTGGGGACCCAGCAAAAACGAACTGTTTTGCGTGATGGACAGAAAGGCGGAATAACCAGTCCTGGATGTCGCGGACAAAAGGGTGTGAAGAGGAAAAGGAAGATAAAAGGGAGAGGGACGACCGAGAGTCGGTAAAAATAGTGTAAGAAGAGGCGGTGAGGCGGAAGATGCGGCGGAGGGCAAAAAGAATCGCGAACAGCTCAGTAGTAAGAACGCTGGCCTCAAGAGGGAGGCGGTATTGGAAATAAGTGTCAGGAAACAGGACAGCACAGCCCAAGCCAGTAGAAGACTAGGAGCCATCAGTATAAACGTGTATGCTACCAGAATGAGTAGGAAGATGAGCCGAGAAATGGGAGCGTAATACACAGGAAGGGGTATTAGATTTCGGGGAGATAGGGAAGACAGAGGAGCAAAAGGAGAGGTGAGGGGAGAGCCAGGGGGGAGTAGAGGAAACAGAGAATGGGAGCGGATTAAGGGAGGGGGAAGAAGAATGGGACAGAAGGGCACGCATACGGATGGGGAAGGGAACAGGTAAGCGAGGCCGAGTGGCAAAGGTTGCAGACAGAGAAGGAGGGATACGCAAAAAAGAGGAGGGAAATTGAAGGGAACGGGTATAACAGCGGAGGGAAAGGAGGACCCGGCGACGGGGAAGAGAAGGGAGGCCGGCTTCAGTGCATAAGCTCTCCACAGGGGAAGATCGGAAAGCACCAAGAGCGAGGCGGAGACTAAGGTGATGAACAGGGTCAAGGAGGCTGAGGACGGAGGGGGAGGCGGAAGAATAAACATGGCAGCCATAATCAAGGACAGAAAGGACCAGTACAGTATGCAGCGAAAGCAGAGTCTTGCGGTCAGCACCCCAAGACACATGGGAGAGGGTTTGTAGAAGACGGAGGCGGCGAAAGGCGGTATCCTTGAGAGAGAGGACATGCTGGCGCCAAGTAAGGCGAGAGTCGAAGATAAAACCAAGAAACTTGCCCAATGTGCGATATTCAAGAGGGGTGCCATAAAGAAGAAGGGGAGGAGGACAAGCAGTACGGGACCGTGAAAAGTAAATAGAGAAAGACTTTGTAGGGGAGAAGTGGAAGCCATGGTCGGTGGCCCAAGAGGAGGTGGCAGTAACAGCAGATTGAAGGAGATGGAGAAGAGAGGAGCTGCTCGAGGCATAAATGGCGAAATCGTCTACATAAAGAGAGGACCTGACACCAGGCGGGAGGGTAGAAACGATGCCGTCAATGGCGAGGAGGAAGAGGGTAGTACTCAGGGCCGAGCCCTGGGACACACCCTCGTACTGACAGAAGGAGGGGGAGCAAGAGGAAGCAACCCTAATGCGGAAGGAACAGTTTCGCAGGAAGTTATGGAGGAAAACCCCCATGTTGCCAGAGACACCGACACAGGACAGCTGGTGAAGGATGTGATGGCGCCAAGTAGTGTCGTAAGCTTTCTCAAGATCAAAGAAAACAGCTAAGACAGATTCTCGTCGGGCAAAAGCAGAAGTAATATATGTTTGTAAGCGGGCGAGAGGTTCCGCTGTACCACGGGCATGTCGAAAACCAAACTGAGTGGGGGAGAGAAGGTTCTTTGATTCGAGGTACCACATCAATCGGAGATTGATCATGCGCTCAAGGAGCTTGCAGACACAGCTAGTCAGAGCAATGGGTCTATAATCCTGGGGAAGAGTACCAGACTTGTTAGGCTTAAGAAAAGGGAGTATAAGTGCATCGCGCCACTGGGGTGGGAAGTCCCCGGTTAGCCAAACGCGGTTATAAAGGATAAGTAAGAAGGTCAGGGAGACAGTAGGAAGGTGGCGGAGCATCTGATAGTGAACACCATCAGGGCCCGCAGAGGTGTTACGACAGCGCTTCAAGGCAGAGGTAAGTTCAGAGGGGGAGAAGAGGGTGTTATATGAAGTATTAGAAGAAAGTGTGAAGGTAATAAGGGTGTGCTCACGTGCCGCCTTAAGGGCAGCAAACTCAGGAGGAAGATGGGAACCACTGCTGACGCTGCTAAAAAATGAGCTCAGTTCTGTGGCAACCTGGAGGGGTTCAGCAATATCACCCTGGGGGAGGCGAAGTACAGGAGCAAAGGAGGGTGGGTGTTTACCTGATAATTTATGAATACGGCGCCAGACTGAAACAATGGGGGTAGAGGAAGTCAAGGTAGACACATAAGCATGCCAACTGTTGGACTGAGCCAATCTAGTGGTCCGGTGGAACCTAGCCGAGGCACGTTTAAAGTTAACAAAGGCCGGGAGTGTCCCGTTTACATCGGTAACTACTCCAGGCCGCCCGTTTCAAGCGAAAGGCAGTAGTGCAGGCAGGGTTCCACCAGGGAACACATTTGGAGGCAAAGGGGCAGGAAGTCCGGGGGATGGAGACAAAAGCAGCAGTGAGAACAGACGTGATAAATTAGATCAACATATCAGAAGAGTAGGAAAAATCAGGAGAGGAGAGACGAAGGGCAGACAGTGAGGCAAAAGCACGCCAGTCTGCTCTACCAAAGCACCAGCGAGGGGGTCTGGGAAAAGGGATGTAGGAAGTAGGAGAAAGAAGAACTGGGAAATGATCACTACAGGGATTGTGGTCAAGAACCGACCAGTGGAGATCTAGTAGTAGGTCAGGGGAACAGAGGACGAGGTCGAGGCAGGAAAAAGTCTGGGTGCGGAGATCAAAGTGTGTGGGGGCGGCAGTATTAAGGATAGTAAGGTCAAAGTCTTTAAGGAGATGGTCAAGAGAGCGGCCACGAGAGGTGACCACAGAATCCCCCCAAAGGGTGTGGCAACAATTAAAATCACCAACCACAAGGAGGGGGGAAGGGAGGTTAGAGAAAAGGGAGCAGAGGGCATCGAGATCAAGAGCCTGGGAAGGGGAAAGGTAAAGGGAAACGAGACACCCAACGGCAGAGGTAGATACGAAGGACTGTACAGAGAAGTGTAGTAGGGATAGGAAGAGGGGTAGAAGCAACAGACTGGTGAAGAAGGATAGCAGAAGAAGAGATAGAGTGTGGGGAGGAAAAAAAGCGGTACTGAGGAATAGGGGTGGGCGGGCTAGTAAGGAAGGTTTCCTGAAGGCAGAGGACCATGGGGGCATAAGAGGAAATGAGTTGGCGAAGATCCTGTCAATGGGCATGAAAACCACGAATATTCCACTGAAGACCAGACATGATCAGTAGGGGATAAGACTCGGGATGGGTGAAGGTGAGGGAGGAGCGTTCTCAGGGAGTAAAGGACCGGGGTCCATACCCATAAGAGGCAAGGAAGAAGGAAGGGGGTCAGGAGCGGATGAGGTATGGGGAGAGCGGGGAGATTGAGAGAGGAGATTGGTGCGGGAGTAGCCAGGTGGTAGGGGAAGAGAGAGGATAGATCGGGTAGCAGAGGAAGGTGGGGGAGGGGCAGACGAAGGGGGCTGCACCGAAGAACAGGCGGGGTAAGACGAGGAGGGGAGGGGAGAGTAAAGCGGGGAAGGGGGAGATGGCGGAGCGCCGGGTGCAGAGGGGGGAGGTGGACTGGAGGAGGGGAGACAGCAGAGGGAGAAGGTAGAGAAGGGGGAGTCGGGGTAGGAGGAAGGTGCTTGGGGGGTGGGTGAATAGAGGCCACGACCTGGATAGGAGGAGCCGGGGGAGGAGATGAGGAAGTAGGAGGAGAGGACAATGGAGTCGTGTTCTTTATGTACTCGATGATGGCATCGAGGTTATCACCCTCGGAAGGAGCGGGCGAGGAAGGTGCAGGGCGAGTCTTTTTAGCGAGGTGGAGAGGGGGTGAAGAGATCAAGGCGGGAGCTGGAGAGGGGATTGGTGGGGGAGAGGAGACCAAAGTTTCAGAGTGGTGTTGTCGTTTGTTGGAGTGGGAGCGCTGAGGGCGTGGAGAGGGAGGGGTAGGGGTACAGACGGTGATGGAGGTAGGAGTATCAGGGTCAAGGACAGCAAAAGAATTAGAGCAGGAGATGGAGGATGGAGGGTGGGAGGGAGAGAGGGAGGAGGAAGGAGATAGAGGAGAGGGATGGGTGGAAGAAGGGGTAGGGGAGGAAGGCCGAGGATCGGGGCGGGAAGAAGAGGACGTGGCTGGAAGGTGAGGGGAAGAGGCGGAGGCACCAACATGGTGAGGAGAAGGGGTGAAGCCTAAGCGACGGAAGCGAATACCAGTAACTTCAGCCTCAAACTTGTAAGTTGGGCAGCCGCGGTAGTGAACATTATGGGGGCCGCCACAATTGCAGCAGCGGTGGGTAGTGGTGTGGCATTGATCGTGGGTATGGGTAAGGTCACACAAAGGGCAGTGGAGAGCGGAGTGGCAGTGTTTTTCTGGATGACCAAAACGCCAACAGTTTCGGCACTGGCGAGGTGGAGGAACGTAAGGCCGGACTGGGAGCATGACGCCCCCAACGTAGACATGGGTAGGGAGATCGTGGCGTTTAAAGGATATCCGTGCAACATTGGTGGGGCTTCTCTGGCGACCTCGGGGGGACAAGGTATAACAGCGAACGGTTACAGCGTCGTACTCGCTGAGTAGATCTAGTAGGTCAGTGTGACAGTCTGACCAGACCTTGTCGTCAATTGGGCAGTCTTGTGGGGAGATTACGACAGTGCCAGTGCATGTGTTGAGACGGTCGTCAGGGGTTACACAGATGCGGGCACCGGATGGAGCCAATAAGTTGGCCATGGCCTGAGACTGAGCCTCAGACTCCACGCGTACCAGGCGTGAACGGTCAGGTCGGATTTGAAAATGAACCTTGCCTACTTGTTCCTGTAGACAATGTTGAAATAGGAGGGTATTCTCAGCGAAGGGAGCGGAGGGGGGGATAATGAAGAAACGATCCCAGCGGGCAGGGGCGAAGAAGAGGTCATAGGCAGAAGGGTGAGACACGCCACGAGAGGAGCCAGTCCGGGGCTGTGCCGTAGTCTTCTTAGATGAAGAGGAAATATAAGGGGCTAAGGTGGTAATATAGGAAGATATAGATGTGACGGGAAGGGAGGCTGAAGGGGTGGTAGGAGTGGAAGGGAGAGCGGTAGACGTAGGGGAGAGAAGAGAGATAGTAGAAGGGGTGCTGGAAATAGGGACGGTAGAAGGAGGAGCAGGGGGCAGGTGAAGTGAGGAGACTACAGGGGTGCGAATAGAGGCTGTGGTAGTGATAGAGGAGTAATGAGGACCGAACCCTGTGGGGGGTGGGGGGGTGGTAGCAGGAGAGAGAGAAGATGTGGGAGGTGGGGTATAGGATGGAGAAGTTGTGGAGGGGGTAGGGGTACAAGGGAGAGTAGAAGGTGGAATGGTCTGAGGAACAGGTAGAGAGGTCGAGACCAGGTCCATTGGGCAAGCAGAGGTGTCAGGTAGGGGGCGACCAGCAGCAGAGATCTCGAGGGACTGGTCAGATACCACTCGACGGGGGCTTGTTAAGTTTGGTTTATCCATATACTGTTGTTTTAATGAACATGGCATCGGGGGTCACGGGTAAACCGCCTACCGGATTGGCAAAAGGGGCCGAGCGCTGCCGCCGGGGACGGGGTACCTCGTCCCCCACAGGGCTACCCGGTTTAAAAGGCAGCCCTTGTGGCACCGAAAGTTTGTCCTGCAGCGGCGAGCAAAGTCCTCGGCCTCAATGCCTACCGGCCCAGGCACCCTCCAGCCAACACAGGACGGCCCACAACGGGCGATCCCCCTGGCGGGCGGCACCGGTGACCCACACCAGCCTACGGTCGGGATCATCTTGTTGGTCCTGACGGACACACAAGCCCCCCCACCACGACAAGGTAGATCCCATGGGGTGGATGTTATATCGGTTAGGTTACGGTTATCCTATCCTACTACCACTTACTCCTACAAACACTCACACTTTCCATGCACAATACCACACTAGAACAGGCTTCCTCATATTATTATATAGAACTGCACCATACACATATAATACACATTTACATAAATACACAATCATTAATCACACCAACACAACACCCCAATACAAACACACACACACACACACACTTTATTCACTTCCCTCCCTGCACATTGGGAGCTAAATATTAATAACGTGGCTAACCTAATGCTACTTTGATTTCAATATTAAACCTATTTTTTTATGATACATTTTGATGTGATTTAAATGAATTTGAAAGTTGTTCCCGTCGCAAATCGGAAGTGTCTTATGTACACGATCACAATGCAAATAACTATTCACTATGACAGTCTATATACACGACTGTAATGCAAACAATTATTCACTATGAGTGTCTATATACACAACTGTAATGCAAATAACTATTTACTATGGCAGTGTCTAAATACACGACTGTAATGCAAATTCTATTCCCCGGGGGAGTGGAAAACGTTGGGCAGTCTCCTTACACACATGCTCCTGTCCACCCAGCAGTGAATAGGTACTGGATATTAGCCAGGGGTTGTGACCTGTCTTCTGGGGTGGTGACCTGGCATCTGCCTCGGCCAGGTGTGCAACCATGCCTATACCCACGATCTGACCAGTATGGTATGGAATCTGTACATTGTCTATATACATAACTGTAATGCAAATAACTATTCTATACGATAGTATCTATATACAAACCTGTAATGCAAATAGATATTCACTATGACAGTGACTAGGCTAGTCACTGGCAATTGTTAACATTTCAGCTCAAGATCGTGACGTCACTGCAGGAGCTCTATTGAGCCAAATCTGCACTAAAGCAATCTTGGTGATACAGGCTAACAGAGTTGCCAAACTTTGTCAGATATCACAGTTTTTCATAACTTAAGCTTCAGCCAACTGAAACGTACCAAAATTGGCACGCTAGACCATAAAGGATAAGCATAACACATGCGGAGTCAAAAAGAAAAACTACCTTCCATCAGCACACCAGGGTTGGCATTGCGTGAGCAATGGTGCTCTCTCTCCCTGGCATGCAGCTTTCCATCTCGGATATGTGTGCATGCGCACAACAGCCAAACACCGTGTCGTTGGAACTCTGAAGCCCACAGTTCTATACAAGGAATTTTTTTTTTTTCATAAACTAGGGGATGGCTACTGACATTAAGCTTAAGGATTATATAATTTACAAGTATAAAGAAAGAATTAAAGAAAAAAGGACTCATTATATTAAATGTTATCGATAATATTGAGTGGAAATAGGGGGTGCTGCAGTTCCGCAGTGCCTATACACAAGCCGCCACTGGTCTGGGTGTAGTTGGCCTGTGGGGAAATTGGTTGCTGTGATTTGGTGAACAGGGTGGCAGTGTGAAGTTCTTCACCTCCAAATCCTAGCCTAGCACTCTTCTGGAACGCTCTTCACAAGAAGTGGGACCATAGGTTATTTTTCATACATTCTAGCTAACAACGAAATCCTCCAACCTTGGATGAGATCCATCCATACTATTGGAATCCAAGCTTACCGTTGACTAGTGTAACCATAGCTTACCTGGTGAAATGCTTTGAGTTACAGAGGCAGGAACTACTCCAAACTCCTGATCTTGCCCAGGCTTTTTCAAGTCTGCACCCACCACAGATGTAGCAAGAACCATGCCCTCAGTAGAGTTAGATGGTTCTGGAGGAAGATTCCCATCTGTAGTATGGACTCTGGAAAAAAGGTAATTGTAAATATCAAAATAAAAATGCAAACATGCAATGCATAACTATATGGAAGTACAAGTGTATCAACATTTATGGGCAAAGTTAGAGGTTCTCTTGTTGACTGTCTACTAATTGATGGATTAGCATAATTTTCCCCAGCTAACACTGCTGCATCAACTAAGGTAAAAACAATAGTACATGGTATGCCATGCAAAATTAATGCAGTACCTGAAAAGAATATTTCAGCTCAGACTTAACTGTTTTAGTTTTTTGAAGTCCATTGTCCAAGCTAATATACTTATGTATCAGATAAGAATTACTTGCATAAATTATATCATCCCTATTTTAAGTGTTCTATCAGTTTGCAGATCAAGCTATCCATTGAAATGAATTAATAAAATTAAATGAATTATAAAAGGAAGAAGGGTTTATGTAAATGTCTGGCTATCCATAAAGATCAGCTATTGCCTCCTTTACTAGAACTTGAGAATCTGGGTATTTAAGAATTATATTGAAAATTAGCAGCAAATTAATGAAGTATGTAGTGTTGAAATATGAAAATCACAAAGAATGTACTAGTTGATAAGAAGTTATCTGGCTTGTTATTTAGTATCTGGTAGCCAGTTATCCGATACATGACCTTTCATAGAATATCCAGCTATATACCCAGATATCTTGTATTTCATCAATGTGATATCCACTATCTAATATATACAACCCTAAAAATTGCTTTTCCCTCAAATAGTAGATGGTTAACAAAACAACTTTTCAAATAAATGTTGATCTCCAAGGGCGAGACAATAGCTGATCTGTAAGGAAAGTCACTTATTTACATAAGTCCTTATTCCTTTAATAAAGTCACCATTATAATTTGATGGAGAGTTGATAGGACATTTAAAAGATTGGTGTTATGCTGTGCATGGTTATGCATTCTTATCCTGAGATCTGATATTGTCAGCTTGAACAATGGACAATAGGTCAATTTGGAATATTCTTTCCAGCTATTACATTAACTTGATATTGCATATCATATACTCTAAATACTATTCCATCCATCTGAGTTTCTTAATTAATTTATGCATATTTTACAACTTATCTTTTATACACAAGTTCTCTCATCATGACTCATTTCAAAGGCCAGAGATTTTGGGAGGTTCTCATAGGTCTTTCTGCCATTCATGATGCAGAATTCTTTTAAAACTTTCCCTAGAATAATGAAAATACACTTGTAAATCCCAATAACCTTCACCAGAGGTATTAGAACAAATTAAAATAAGACATCTAAACGTTTGAGAATATTTACACAATATTGATTTAGAATGCTTTTTTTTTTTACCTACACCTCGATAATGAGTTATGAACACTTTCGTTACCCTTGAAATGCCCTCCCTCTTCTCATGAAAACCACATATCGCTAGCTAAATTCCTTCAATATTGAAATTGGCATTGTTTTCTTTCAATTAAAGGTTCCACCGTATGGTACACTATGTGGCTTGTCATTGCTCATGATTTTGAAGCATTTTTTGTCACTTTTTTTTGAAATTTTGTTAGTGTTATAAATAACACATCATGTGGCAACAAGACTGTGGACTCAGTGTGAAGACAGGCAGTCTTGACTTATAAGTATCTACAGATACGTCCTGAGAGGAGGAAGGAATACACATGAGCTGTGCATTTTCCTCTGTTTCCAAGCTATTTATCTTGTTCCTGACAAGTTTCAAAATCATGGGGTCATCAGTCTGAGCTGAAAAAGAAACAGAAGCGGAGTTTCACCAGCAATACATACCTTGGTGTGTGTATTGTATATATATATATATATATATATATATATATATATATATATATATATATATATATATATATATATATATATATATAGTCAGCCCCCGCCGAACACGACTATTACGTTCCTGAGCCCATCGTGCACGACAAATTTCGTGTTGCGCAAATAACAGGTTCAATAGGAAAAAATAGGTTATGTTCCCAGACCCTCATTTTTGGGAGGTTTAAAATATTTTTTGCTATTTTTTGGTGAATAAAATGAAGTAAACAACTATTTTCATTAACAATAAAAACATATTAACTAAAATATTAACTAAAAAACCCTAAATCTGGGTTGAATAAAGTGGCAGGCGTATTAGAGGTAGTAACTGGTGTAGCAGGCTGCTTGGCTGGTGCGCTGGCTGGAGATCACTCTACACTATCTGGATCATCATCATCAAAGCCACAGAATGTGATGGGAGAGACAGATGACATTGATGATCTGCTGAATGGAGTGGCAGGTGTACTACTAGAGGCAGAAACTGGTGAGTCCACTGTGCTTGGTGGGGGAGGTCTTGATCTTGACTCACAGGCTGCCCATGCGGGGATGGGCAGAGCCCACAAAAATGGCGCACAATATCCGGCGGGAAATTCAAATCGTGTTATCGCGAGTCCAAGTTGTGTTTGGCAAGCCATGGTATATTTTACCTATTCGTGTAAACGCGAGTTTCGTGCACGGTGAACTCGTGTTCGGCGGGGTATGACAGTATATATATATACTGGAACCTCGGTATACGTCCGCCTTGGAATAAGTCCAACTTGGCATACGACCTATTTGGACTAAAAAAATTTACTTGGTATATGACTCATGCGAGCATTAGTACAAAAAAATGTTCCCGAAATTTGGGCTTCATTTTCTTCCGCCCAGCCTTCTCCAGTGACGTAGCATAACCCTGCCTCGTGATTGGCTGGCCTCGCTCTCCTCCTTGCCTTGCCTGCCTCCCCCCTTTCTCTCACTCTCTCTGCACCTCCCTCCCACTAAATCCCTTTCTTTCTCTCTCTCTCTCTCTCTCTCTCTCTCTCTCTAGGCCCATACACACTACACATTATGGCAGAGGTTGGTGATTTGTTTGCTGACAGTGACGGTGAGGGTGGTGCATCAGCTGATCGCTGATGGGAATTCCGGCTCTTTCCAGAGAGCCGATTCTTTCATTCTCGTTGACTCAATAGTGGTAATAAGTGAACTGGCAAGGTATGCATGTGATTTTTCAATGCACAGGGACAAGCTGATTTGCCAACAATCACCAACTTATGACAATGCATACCATCAGCGCTAGCAGAACAAAGTGCCAAAATTCTTTCCTTACTCATTTTCTTCCCTCTTATCACTTG
The DNA here is from genome assembly GCA_036785275.1 of Cancer borealis. Classification (NCBI taxonomy): domain Eukaryota; kingdom Metazoa; phylum Arthropoda; class Malacostraca; order Decapoda; family Cancridae; genus Cancer; species Cancer borealis. Next base: position 73,699 of record JAXIVD010000597.1, on the reverse strand, counting down.
TTCATCCTTACTTGCCTGAGTATTATTAGACAGAGAGCGCCAAAATAAGCCAGTTTCATCGGCGTTGTATACTTGGGACATAAGAAGACCTTCTTTCTCAATTAGCTCATTAAGCTGAACCCGTTAAACTTCAGCGCCTGCCGTATCTGCACCGCCAGCCTCACCCCTCAGTTGCGTATTACGCAGTCCGTGCCGGTTGCGGAAACGCCACAACCAACCATCATCAGCATTGCACTCAATACCTAAGTGCTTACCGAGTTGTTCACACGCATTTCGTATGGTTTCAGAAGTTACTTTAGTACCAAAAGCCTTTTGCTGCACATACCACTTATACACGGCTTCGTCTAACTCCTTCTGATTATCAATCTTCATATGCTTGCGCACTGCTACAGAACCAGACTTGCTTGAATATCCATCAACAGAATACTTCACAGCATATTTGGTAAGTTTAGATGTTGCCTTACGAATATCTGAAACAGTTTGTTTATTTACACCATATTCCTCACACACCTGCTTCACAGATGCACCACTTTCCAAAATTTTGATCAGCTCAAACTTGTGCTACAGTTAAATTCACCCTTTTCCTCTTTTCTACTTTTTCCTCCAGATGACATGGATGTAGAAAATTATGATAATTTGAGCACAAAAAGGTCAAAACCATGGAACAATGAGCTACACGTGTTGTTGCACTGCTGGCTGTAAACAAAGTGAATGTCTCCCAATTTGCGGTCAGCAGAGGTCGTGTCCGGTATTGTCACATCTCTATCTGTACCGCGGGACTTTCAAATTGTCCGTTGCTTCCGAAATCTGTTAAAGCGAGGTCCGTTAAACTGATGTATGAGTATATATATATATATATATATATATATATATATATATATATATATATATATATATATATATATATATATATTACATATATAATATATAATATATATATATATATATATATATATATATATATATATATATATATATATATTACATATTACATATATAATATATATATATATATATATATATATATATATATATATATATATATATATATATAATATCAGAGGTGGGCAATCGGATTCAGAAATCCGATTATCCAATTAATCGGACTCACATTTTCGAATCGGACTAACCCCCGCCAAACGAATCGGATAATCGCAATCGGACTGCCGAAAATTTTAAGGGATTTGCGATTAATCCAGGTCGACGTCGTTTTTGTATTTTCGCAATAACAGTTTCTTAATAAATTTTTCTATATTTTTCTCAAGTAAATATTTTTTCGCTTTATTCTATTCACACTTTAGTATTTTCTCTATAATATAATGCGCAAAATATCATGATTAATTATTAAATCATATAAATTATAATAAAAAGGTTATATTTTACAAGTATAAAGTTGGTATAATACGTGTTTAGTTCTGGTTTTTCGTACGCGTCTCATCGGTTAAGTGACGCGCCGCACCAGTTTAGAGCCAGTCGTCGTGAGAGGAAGTCCTGCTGCTGCTGCTAGGGCAAAAAAGCATTAAATTCCCTTTAGAAACATTGAAAATAGCTTTAAAAACATTGAATCGCTTTTAAAAATATCGAATCGCTTTTAAAAACTTTAATCGAAATCGGATAATCGCTAATCGGACTTAGATTTTTTGGCAACCGAATCGGATAATCGAATCGGACTTGACGAGCTGACGAATCGGTAATCGCTAATCAGACTTCAATTTATTCGAATCGCATCCACCTCTGTATAATATATATATATATATATATATATATATATATATATATATATATATATATATATATATATATAATATATAATATATATATATATATATAATATATATATATATATATATATATATATATATATATATATATGTATGTATACAGTGGTGCCTCACATTACGAGTTTAATTCGTTCCATGACCAAGCTCATTTTACGATTTGCTCATTTTGCAAATCAATTTTTCCCATTGAAATTAATTGAAATATTTTTAATCCACTCCAAGTCTCAAAAACCAACCCCCAATTGTTTATTTTTTGGTTCAAAACAGAAAATGTGTATATGTATATACAGTAAACCCTCTATAAATCGGATATGTATAAGTCGGACTCTATATAGCCACCGGATTATTTCTATCTAAATCGGACGGCGGCGATATATGCGGCGGGCATCCGGTATAGTTTCCCGCCAAACCAGCCACCCACGCTGATATACGTTGCTCCTCGGTCAGTTTTAGTGATGGGAATTCCGGCTCTTTTCAGGGAGCTGATTCTTTCTTTCCCATTCACTCAATAGAACTCTTCCGGCTCCCAGACAGCTCGTTCGGCTTTCAAATACACACACACAATTTCCGTCACTACATCCGAGGTTCCAGAAGTTATATTTGATGACAGACCATAGAAGTAACATACATAAATACAGATAAGTTTAAAAATACAATTATTATCTGTAGTATACGTATTAAGTTTGGATGCTAAAAAGTGTTTTAATGATTTTGCGTGTGTAGCAAGATAAATCGGATCTTCGGATATGCCGATTTATAGAGGGTTTACTGTATATATATGCATATATATATATATATATATGTGTGTATATATATATATATATATATATATATATATATATATATATATATATATAATATATATATATATATATATATATATATATATATATATATATATATATATATATATATATATATATATATATATATATATATATATATATATATATATATATATATATATATATATATATATATATATATATATATATACAGAGGTACCGCACATTACGAGTTTAATTCGTTCCATGACCAAGCTCGTTTTACGATTTGCTCATTTTGTAAATCAATTTTTCCTATTGAAATTAATTGAAATATTTTTAATCCATTCCAAGTCCCAAAAACCACCCCCCAATTGTTTTTTTTTTTTTTGTTTTTTTTTGGTTCAAAACAGAAAATGTATAGGTACAAGACTAATGACAATTATAAAAACATAATACAGGGTAAAGATTAGTTTCCTTAACCATTCGATATCTCCTTACCACTACAAATTCAATATCAGAAACTTATTCTGATCACCTCAAACAGTTATGCTGCTGAATTACAGAAAAGAATAAAAATTCTGTTTTTTTAGGTTACGTTAGGTTTGGTTAGGTATCGTTACGTTTAGTTAGATTTGGTTGGGTTAGTTTTGTTTAGGCTTATGTTATGTTAATTTAAAAGCTATCAAATGTTGTCTATGTCTAAAAGTAGGGGTTTGTGTGAGGTGCAGATGCTATTTTCTTTGGGAGCCACATGCCATTCTGGTAAAGATGTAAAAATTTACTGAAAAAATTGCTTTGTTAGTAAAATCCAAGGTCCAAATCACAGAAATATTTATTACATGATACCTTACATTACATTTGTACATTAGATAACTTTAGAGAGACTGGACAGAGATTGACGGAAACTGGAAAGGCATTGACGGAGATTGGGCAGATGGTGACGGAGACTGATCGCGCTCATCAGCAGGATTATGGTAGACCCTGAAGCAGTTACGGGTGTCAGAGAGGCAAAGAGCCACCTGACACACCTCACACATCCACCTGGAGCGATGGATGTCTGCCTTCCTGGAGCAGTGCTTGCAGATCTGGCGAGTGGAGATGAAGATGGGCATGTGTAGCTTAGACCGGTCATAGCGGAGTTGGTCTGATGGGGTAACTGACCTCTGGCCCCGCTTGGGAAGTGACACAGGTCCCTTGGGTGACAGCCTCGTCATCCTGCTCACCATGGCCTTCTGAGAGCGGGCAAAGCAGCTGACATCCATGCGGAATTGCTTCAGCGGCATAGGCTTGTTCCCAAGGGCTTTGCAGTCTCTCTTGTATAGGATCCAAGCATTGCATACACAGAGATGCACTACATAGCCAAACAGCTGCATATACCATCTCGTAGAACGCATGGGGGTCTTGTAGAGATGAGCCAACCTGTTAGACTTGTCAATGCCCCCCATCTTCTTGTTGTACTCCTTGATGGCACTAGGACAATTGACAACAACCTTCTTCTTGGAGATTCGGTCGTACCTCTTGATGGTGTGGACTGGCTCTAACCCTGCGTCAGAAGACAGAACTGTCACTACATCGTTGTCCCTCCAATGCAGGGAAAGGATGTCGTTGACTGAGCAGTATTCATACTCCCCTCGAGGTACTGCCTTCTTCTCCATCTCCTTTTTGGGCTTCAAAGGAGCATTGCCGGTCCGGTTCACCCTTGCTATTCCCACATACCGACACCCGAGGTTCTTTTTCAGGTACTCCACTAGGTTCATGCTGGTGAAATAGTTGTTCGCATATATGGAACTGTTCTGGGGGTTCTTGATTGTCTTCGCTAGGGCAACTACAGTCTGGGAGCTCACCGGAAGTACAGATTCCTCCTGCGTTAGTGGGGTGTGATGGCTGGTGAAAGTGGGGTCTCCCTGGTACATCAGGATATCATGGATAAAGCCATCTATGCTGGCACGACAGAAGAGCTTATATCACCACTTGTCAGCAGTGGTACTTTTGTAGACCACCATCACCTCATCTATGGACTGCGTTGGGGTGGTCTTCACCTGAAGGAACTGCCTAGTGATGGAGCAGAAGATGGGCTGTATCTTGAAGAACCTATCTGTTGATGATCTTGCATCCTTGTTGTTGTTGAAGTGGAGCATCGATCTTAGGGTGCGAAACCGCTTGGAGGACATCACATCAGCTACCTGCAAAACCCTCGTCTCTGTTGCCCAGTAGTCGTCGATGGCTGGTAAATGTGAAATCCCCATGTACAGGATTATGCCCAGGAACATCATCACCTCATGCTTATCTGTGTGGAAGGAGGTGTTGACGTCTTTCTGTCATGCATAGAGGTTCGTTTGGTACACAATCTCCTCCAACAGGGAGCAGGTGAACATGTCCTGGAAATACTCAAAGGGTAAGTGGATACAGTCAGGTGTGGGGTGTTGGAAAGGAGGCAGAGGAGGGGCGTTGATATCCTTCTTCTCCCACTTGCGTTCTGGGGACGCAGGTGGCTTTGGTTTGGTCCCTTTAGACTTCTTCCTGGGATGCTGTATGTCATCAACTTCCTCCTCCTCTTCCTCCTCGTCTGGCATACTTTGAGGCCGCACCCTGGACACCACACATGCTGACAATAGAGTTGATTAGTATGGACAAGTACAGAAAGTAGAACAAGGTATGTTAGGTAAGCAGAATATGTAAAGGTAAGTAGAATGTGTAATGCCACATCCACACGGTCTAGCACTGGTATGTTAGGTAAGTAGCATGTGTAAAGGTAAGTAAAATGTGTAATGCCACATCCACACAGTCTAGCACTGGGGTTCCGGACAAAAGTTCGTATAGAAAAAGTTCGTATGGCAATAATTCGTAAGATAAAGTTCGTTTGCCTAAAGTACGTCAGGATAAAGTACAGTGGAACCTTGACTTACGAGTGCCCCAACATACGAGTTTTTTGAGACACGAGCCGTCACTCAGTCGATTTTTTGCTTTGAATTGCGAGCCAAAATTTGAGGTACGAGTCAGCGTCAGGGCTGCATTCTTTTTAACGCTAGCAGCAGTACAATTTCTGCAATATTTACGTCTGAATCCGTGTCACTGGCGCCGTTCATTTTGGAGCACTGAAGCAGGATGAGTGTCTTGACTGTCTTCAACGTAGGGAATTCTGCCTTTGTTTTGATACAGTTGGTACAGTTCGGTTATATTTACCGGTTCGGGCGTTGCCGAATGATGTCTTGGCGCCGACTCGGCACTTCATCGTGTGACCACAGCGTCGACGAAATATTCCAGTGAGACGAGGCCGACAAAATTTGTCGACAAAAAATTGTCCGTGTGACCCAGCCTTTAGTGAACACAGCCATACGCCCGCCCAGCTTTCCCGTGCAAAATTCGTTCTCTGCTTGTGTTTACCTCGCCGCGTAAGGATTTCTGTTGTGCTCGCGTTCTGTGCTTTTGTGCATTTATTTTAGCAAATTTCTTGCTTGTAACCATGGGTCCTAAGAAAGTGAGAGGAAAGGACAGCAGTGCAAAGAAGAAAAGGATGATGTCCATCGAAATAAAGCGTGAAATCATTGAAAAACATGAGCAAGGTGTGCGAGTAATGAACTTGGCGAGGCAATACGAGCGCAGTACTTCTACGATATGTACCATATTGAAGCAGAAGGAGTCGATAAAGGCTATAACACCAGCCAAGGGCGTTAAAATAATTTCTAAGCTCCGGACCTCTGTCCATGAAAAGATGGAGAATCTGCTATTGATGTGGGTGAGGGAGGAGGAGCTTGCGGGAGATACCGTGAGAGAGGGTATCACCTGCGAGAAGGCACGAGCCATTTATGCTTTATTTCTTTACATTCTCTTTTATTATGTTTTTATACAATATTTGTTATTTATAAATACATTTTTCTTATTTAAAAACACGTAACAAAAAATTGGGTGGTATTTTGGGGGATGGAACGGATTAATGGCATTTCAATTAAATTCAATGGGGAAAATTGATTTGATATACGAGCAAATTGAGTTACGAACTCAGTCACGGAACGAATTAAACTCGTAAGTCAAGGTTCCACTGTACGTAGGGTATAAAGTTCGTAATGGAAAAAAAAATCGTAAGGTTAAATGTTCGTCGTGCCAATGTTCGTTAGAAAAATGTTCGTCGCGTTAGGATCGGTTAGGTCGTTATGAATATTTTACATAGGTACATACGTACCATACGAACATCTGCATACGAACTTTTTGGTACATACTTTTTTCAAACGAACTTTATCCCTTACGAACAATTGCATACGAACTATTTCCATACGTACTTTGGTCCTAGAATCCTAGCACTGATATGTAAGGTAAGTAGCATGTGTAAAGGTAAGTAGAATGTGTAAAGGTAAGTAGAAAGTGTACAAGTAAGTAGAATGTGTACAATAATTGGCAAATAAATTTTAATGGCAAAAAAAATAAATCACGTCCTTTTAAATACTACACCAAAACAAACTCTAGCCCTTTTTTGCAGGGTCTGGCGATAAGCAAGATTTTTTTTAACGTGTTTTTGTTTTCCCTTGGCCAGTGCCCTTTTAATGTATATATATATATATATATATATATATATATATATATATATATATATATATATATATATATATATATATATATAAATTCTGGCCATCAAACACTCCAGTCCTTTCAATATGGCTATCCAAACAGACCACTAGATTCTTTAAACCACTCCTTTTGCATTAGTAAGATCATGTTGTTATTGTGTGTTAGTAGATATTATATGTGGATTACATGTGGATAGTAAAAAAAAAACTAAAACAGTACATTTAAAGGGACACCACCTTTCATTAAATGCCCTCAGATTTAAAGAGCAACCATTTTCATTCATTAAATGAATCAGAAATTAAATGGTAATACCCTCACAAAACTTGTCCTTTTAAATACTACACCAAAACAAGCCCCAGGCCTTTAAATATGATACCAGACACTCCAATCATTTAAATAGGGTTACCCAAACAGAGCACTGATCCCTTTAAATGTCTATAAAAGGCGTTTACATGTTTGGCCAAACTTCCTAATCTCGCGAACATGATTTAAGGCGATGGTCGTGTGGTGTTGCCACAATTTTCCTAATATATTTCAATCTTAATGCTTGTTTTTAGTTTTCCTTTATATTAAAAGTGACATATATAATATAAATCTTTTAAATTAAACCTACTGTAATGGTCTCAAACTTCTTACTTTCCTCTGATTTATTTGAAATAGATATGATTTTTTTCCGTATGAAGCCATGGCTTAAATATTTTTGTGCAATTTCAAACATCTTATTTCTTACTTTAATTTGATGAAAGGGGACAAGAGGATGATAAATTAAGCGAAATAGACATAAGTAGGGAAGTAGTTAGCAAGGAAATAGATAGACTTAAAAAGACTAAATCTCCAGGGCCGGACGACATTTTTCCGAGGATTCTTAGGGAATGTAGAGAAGAACTCGTTGAACCTATTGCAATGATTTTTAGAGAATCACTAGACACAGGAGTAGTTCCTAGGCTATGGAGGCAGGCAAATGTAGTTCCTATATTCAAGAAAGGAGATAAGGCAGAAAGTAGTAACTACCGCCTAATTAGTTTAACATCAGTGGTAGGCAAGATGTTAGAAGCTATCATAGCAAGGGCAATTAGGAAACATTTAGATGAACACAAGCTAATTAGACATAGTCAACATGGTTTAAGCAAGGGGAAGTCATGTCTCACAAATTTATTATCCTTCTATAGGAAAGTATTTGAAACAATAGATAAGGGGGACGAGTATGATATAGTTTATTTGGACTTCAGTAAAGCCTTTGACAGAGTACCCCATAGGAGACTATTAAGTAAAGTTAAGGCTCACGGCATAGGTGGGAAGGTACTAGAATGGATTAGGGGATGGCTTATTGGTAGGGAACAGAGGGTACAAATTAATGGGAAGAAATCAGAATGGGGTAATGTCACTAGTGGGGTACCACAGGGATCAGTACTAGGACCATTGTTATTCATAATTTATATAAATGACTTAGAGACAGGAATAAATAGTGATATCAGTAAATTTGCTGATGACACAAAGATAGGAAGACAGGTAAAGAATTTAGACGATGCTAGGGTGCTGCAGGATGACTTAAATAGGCTGTACGAGTCGTCAGAGAAATGGCAGATGCAGTTTAATGTTAACAAGTGTAGCATTATGAGCGTAGGTAAAGGAAATAGGTCTGTAGACTACACATTAAATGACACTACCTTAGGAAGGTCATATAGTGTGAGGGATTTAGGAGTTCAAATAAGCAGTGACTTGCGCCCCAGGGAACAGTGTATTATAGTTAGAAATAGAGCCAACAAGATACTGGGATTTATTAGTATGTGTGTGACAAATAGGAGTTCTGAAGTCATTCTGAGGCTGTATTTAGCGCTAGTTAGACCCCACCTAGATTATGCAGCTCAATTTTGGTCCCCTTATTATAGGAAGGATATAGGCTCCTTGGAGGCAGTTCAGAGAAGAATGACCAAGATGATTCAGGGGCTGAGAAATTTACCCTACAAAGATAGGTTAAAACGTCTTAATCTCCACTCCCTAGAGAGAAGGAGGGCAAGAGGGGATATGATTGAGGTTTTCAAATGGGTAAAAGGAATTAATAAGGGAAACATTGATCAGGTTTTAGAATTTAGTACCCAGGATAGGACGCGTGGAAATGGGTACAAGCTAGAAAAACTTAGATTCAGGACAGACATAGGTAGATATTGGTTCACAAACAGAGTCGTGAACGATTGGAATAGGCTGGATAGACACGTAGTAAGTGCTGAGTCAATAGGTAGCTTTAAAAGATGGCTGGATGAGAGTATGGATAGGGATGACAGGTGGGATGGCTAAATATTGGATTATTCCAAGGGTGAGGGACAAAGAACTGCCTCGTATAGGTCATTAACTGGCCTCTTGCAGTCTCCTAATTTCTTATGTTCTTATGTTCTCTTATGAAAATATTTCAACAATATAATATGCTTTTTACTTATCTTTTGAAAAAAGTAAACAATTATCCGTCGAAGCCACAACCACATAATGCATTAAAACATCAACACTCACACAGGGCTGAATGCCACATCTCATTATTTTCTACAATTCTCTAATATATTACAATCTTTTTGCTTGTCTTTGGTGTTCTTTTATATTAAAAGCAACATATAAAATATAAATCTTATGTAGACGATCAACTATAATGGTCTCAAACATCTTACTTTCCTCTGATTTATTCGAAATATATACCCCGATTCTTTCTCATGAAAGCACACACATCCGCTTTGCTCCACCCACACAGAGGCCCATATCTCGTTATTTTCAACAATTCCCTAATATATTTCAATCATTATGCTTGTTTTTGGTTTTCTTTTATATCAAAAGCAACATATATATTATAAATCTTATGTATTTCAACAACTGTTATGGTCTCAAACATCTTACTTTCCTCTTATTTATTCGAAATATATCTCATTGAGTGTCTTTCTAGATGAAGTTAGAAAGTTGCTGTGCCCTGATTGGTTGTTTGATCACAGGGCAGACAGAGAAATTCGTATCTTGGGTGGATTTGCCAAAATCTGGCTCATGCTTTTTATCAAGTCGACTTGACATTACATGTAAATGCCTATAATGCATTTGAGCTCTTACCTGATGATGTGGGAATAAGGTCGTCCTCAGGGTCAAGGAAAAAGTCGGGGTCATACACATCATCATCACTATCATCCACGATCTCCTTTAGTGTCTCGTCTTCGATTTCTATGTCGCTGTCTGTGCTGCTCTGTGGTGCCAGCCACTTGCTCCTAGTAGACCTCTTGGGGTAGAAACTAAGAGTAGTTATTTGAAAAGAAGGATCACAACTTGTTAGCTTTAAACTTATCTTAAAACACTATCATAACCTTTATTATGAATATTTACACCTATGTTTGGAGCAAGAAAAACACAGTTTGTCATTGTATTAGCCTTTGTGGATATAGACACACACTATAGGGCTGCTATGGATGCAATAAGCCATTAACACCATAAAATATTTTCAGGTACGATAAACGATGATAAACACAGATTTATCAGGATGAATCAGGATAAACTAGGATTTTTAAGTACCTACCAGGGTTTTGGTGCCGATTTTGAACAAAAGACCCATCATAGTATAAACTGCTACTTTTCAGTTTGAATCATTCTTGGTTCAGAAATCACACTGTCAACATGCCAATGCTAACTACACCTGAAGAAGGACTCATCTTGATCCTGCTCTTCATGCTAGTTGAGATCGACAGGAGGGAGGCTGCATTCCTTGATATGCCAGCCCTGAAGCAGCAGCAACAGCAGCAGAACGGCCAGACGTCTTCCAGCCGCAAGTCCAAGAAGTTCAGACGTTGGTGGCCTCATCCAGACACAGAAGGCGAACTGGCGTGACCCTCTACCTCCGGCCCTGAAGGTTGCCATCACCTTGCTACCGGCAACAGCTATCCGTCACTGTCGTTCAACTTCAGGTACGGCAAGATGAGCATCACCCGGATCATCCCACAAGTTTGCCATGCCATCGTTGAGTGCTACCGTGATGAGACCTTCAAGCTACCTGTCTGCTCTGACGACTGGAAACGGCTTGCTGCTGAGTTCAAGGAACGTTGGCAAGTCCCGCATGCTGTCGGCGCCCTGGACGGCAAGTACATCGCCATAAAGAAGCCCAATGGAAGCGGCAGCTTGTATCATAACTACAAGGGCTTCTTTTTCATCCTATTGCTGGCCCTGGTAGATGCGCAGTGCAAATTTATATCAATCGAGCTCGGCGGCATGGGCCACATGTCTGACGCTCAAATTTACGACTGTGAGCTAAGCAAGCATCTGGAGGAGAACACTATCGGCCTTCCTGCAGCGGAACCACTCCCTAATGACCCTAACAGCGAGCCTATGCCGTATTTCATCCTCGCCGATGAAGCGTTTGCCCTCCGGACCTACTTGATGAAGCCGTACTCATGACGTGGCTTGGATGAGGCAGAGAAGCAGACCAACTATCGCATCTCCAGGAGCCGGATGGTTGTCGAGCAGGCCTTCGGCATCCTTGCCAACCGGTTCCGTGCACTGCACAGGACCATGGAACAGCAACCGGAACGCTTTAGGAATTTGCTGGAGGCAATGTGCATGCTGCACAACCTCTTTCGCATACGGCTACCACACCAACAACCAGTGACGATTGATGCCGATATTGACACGCCAGTTCGCCGACCAATCATTCAGGATGTGCCGCAACCATCAAACCGGGGATAAGGCCATAATGCAGCCAAACTACCTCAAATACTACTTTTGTGGATCTGGCCAGCTTCAGTGGCAGTGACCTAATCGGACATGAACTTAATCGGACGTTATCACCAGTGACTGTATTATTATGCATTATATTATTTGTACGTTTTTTGTAATAAATACATTGTACAACAACATGAATTGTTTTTTAACCAATAAAAGAGAAACATATTTTATTTACATATTTATTGACAACACCAAATTACATACATGATATACAAAACAAAATAAAAATATGAATTAAAGAACAACTGTCCCTTAAATAAAACAGTATCAGTTTCTACACATATTACTTGATGAAATGCTAGCTATGAAATCTATATCCTACAATCAGTAATTTTCAAGGGATGTCATATTATAAAAAATGTCAGTAAAAGATTACTCCACAAAAATGTAATATTTAAATTAAATTTATTGAGATACTCACCAATCATGGACCTGTCGCCGCCCTTGGCAGCCGCAGTAGCTGCAGGAGTGACAGAGGAGCTGGTGACCGAGACAGAGACAGATGGTGAGTCTGATACATCAGACATGGCATCTGCGTCAGGTGGAGGATTCATGGCGGTTGCACTGGAAGTACATAGCACTGCGATTGGGGTGCTGCTTGATGATGTTGTTGCTGCTGCTGCTGCTTCTAATGTTGCTGTGGAACTTGCAACGTTGCGAGATTTGACGTCGGATATGTGCGGCAGCAAGAACTGAAAGCGCTCCCAGTACCAATTCAGAGTTATTTTGAATTGGTCCAGACTCATCCCGGATCTGTACATTCTCTTGGCACGGCTCATGTTAGCGCGAGTCATGTTGTAGAAAGTGTTAAGTTCATCGACCGTGCGACCCAACCGATCGGCCGGCTCTGCCCACAAGGCCAACTTCTTCTCCATATCTCGGAAATCGGGCAATCGCTTGTTGTAGATGACCGGGTTGAGCTTCAATCATTCCTTGATGGCTTCCTTGTTGTCGTCTGACAAGTCTGTGTGGTTGTTTCTGCTTCTTTTTCTTCTTGAAAGAAGAAGCCGACTCAGTACCGGAAGGAGGAATGGCCTCATCATCTGACATGTGATGCTCAGATCAAGGCTCATCTGGCTGGTCTTCTGCGTCAGAGTGGACCGGTGACACATTTGGAGTAGGTGGAGGTTGACTTTGGGCAGAGCTGGCCTTCTTGCCTTTGGTTCTGCCTCTCTTGGTGGGTTGTTGCCCTTCTTCTTGGTCAGAGGAAGACGGGGATGTAGCAGCAGCAGCCCATGACTTCTTCTCTTTTTCTTTTTTCTCTTTTGTAGTTGTATTTTTAGAAGGCATTATGAAAACTGACAAGTGACGTGAGCTCTGGAAAGCATAGAAATGGACTAAATGATTTTCAAGATCGCCCTGCCTTTTTATAGGATTTTGTAAATTGTCGTTTATCAGTGTTTATCGGTAACGCTATTAGTGTTCGTCCCAATCTATCCTAGTATATCTGTGTCTATCGGGGTCTAAAATCGCCAGCTTGATGTTAGAAATCTTAATCTGTCCTGGTTAATCAATGTCTATCGGGAAACAAAATCCTGGTCAAGAGGGCGATTTTGGTAAACGATAAACACCAATTTGGCTTCACCGATAAACTAGGATAGACTGGGACAGACTAGGACAAACACCGATGAACACCGATAAACGGCGATTTCTTATCAAATTGGGATACTCTCCAAAATTGGAAAAAAAAATTTGACATGCTGAAATTTTCTCCCCGATAGGTTTTGGTTGCCGATTTGCTTCCAGGATGAACTGGGATAGACTAGAATGGTCAGGATGAACTGGGATTTTGCGCTGATTTTGAAAATTTCAAAATCGGTAACAAATCGGCGTCTGTGGGACCGAGGGGTAAATGGGCTCTATATGGTTTCCGGGAGTCTGGGTGAAGTAGCCCGCACGGCTTTGTATGGTTTACGGGGAAACGGGCAAAGAGTCCGAACAGGATACCCCCTTCATTCAACACTGATTTTGGCCAATTTCATAGCAGTGTATGGCAACCCCTAAGGTAGCTTGAGAGCTGAGGGTCCTTGACCTGACCGCAAGGGTCGGTTAGTCAGTTATCGGCAGAGCCATACTTAAACAGCATATATTTCTGTTGCTCTAGCCCTTTACATTTTCCCTTCTGTCATTAAAGCATTATAAGAAGGAAGCATATATACCTTCTTCCTTGAACATACGAGAAAGGGATTACCAAAGACAGTGAAACAAGGAGACACGCAACGCACCCCGCTCTGGATTACTACCAACTTCCTACAAAGAACACATATATAATCTAGAACCCTGATGGCAGCTATCTCTTCACATACTCCAATGGTCAACCCCCTACTCACCTAAACAATTTATCACACCACACCGTTTTCATACATAACATCGTGGAACACATTTATCTGGCTATGTGCTATTAGCTTAATAAGTACGTACCTTGCTTCCTGTGGGGGTGGGGGTGGCGGAAGCAGGAGCAACTTGGGGGCGATCCATCATGTTGGGTTGCACCATTGTGCAGCTAACACGAGGTACGAGGTATCCCGGATGGGCCACTTGCCCGCTAGAGAATTAGTAAATACAGTAATCACTCCTGCATTCGACATAATAGAGCCATCTGAATATGGAACAATATCCATTATAACAAACATATCAGTTATACATAGATAGGGTGAGAAATGAGATGGTATGACAGAGGAAGTGGAGGGAGAATTGACTGCCAGAGCTGAGCAGCATGTTTCAATTTTTGCAAACAAAGCATATATTATTCTTTTGATACATATTTATATCTCATTTTTGCATTTCAATCTAGGTGAGGATGCCTTTTAGATCAAAAGCAGTGCAGATCAACGTGACGAAATCAAAGTGGAAAAGGTCCAGAGAAAAATGACTTGTCATCCTCTCCTCATATTCCCCTTTCAAGATGAAGATGTGGACTGAGATACAAGCAAGAATTATGAACCTCCCAAAACTGATGAAAGTGAGAAAGATATAAGATACTTGTCACTTCTAGTAACTCGGACATATTGAATAATCAAATGAGATATATTGGATTACGCAAAGAACACTTCAACAGCCACCAACTTGAGTAATACACCTTTTCAACTTAACATGCTTCATAGCTGAATGACAGAGACTATCATAATACTAAACTATCATCATTGTGTCTAGTTTTGTTAAATTGCGTGGGTCTGTCTTCACATAACCAGAAAGAAGGCTCACTTTCTGACATAGCTGACTGAAAAAATTAGAAGATTATCTGCTACTATTACTACCAGTGGTAATCTATTCCACTCTAAAATCTATATGCCATAAGCAATATATCCAAACAAGGGCTCCACCCATTTTTGTGATGAAATTATTTGTCTATTTTGTAGGTTGTACTTAATCTTATAATACAGTGGAACCTCGGTTTTGGTGATTAATCCACTCATAAAAGTCTGACGAAAACCCAATGTACGAAAACTGAAGTAATGTTCACCATAAGAAATAATGTCAATCCAATTAATATGTTTGAAACACCAAAAATATTAACAAAAAATACATTTTATAGAAAATAACATTAGTTTTACATACAGAAAACAATGAGAAATTAATATAAATGACTAGTGAAATGGACAAATAAACATTTAACATTGCTTACCACACTATGTATGAAGGTTCGCTTCTTGAATTGATTGAACCCAGCCTCTGCTGGTCTTAATTTCACTTACAGCAGCACTTGTTCCAGGCAATTTCTTTGCGAGATCTGCATGCAACAGCCTTGCCTTTTCGCAAATCATTGCTTCTGAAACACTATCTCCCGCTAACTGTTGTTTGTTGATCCACACCAACAACTTTTCAACACCTTTGATTGTTTGCAATCTCTGTTTCGTTAGCACATTTACCCCTTATGCAACATCAGCTTCCTCAATTTCTTTATTTTTCACCAGGATGGAACTGATCGTTGATGCAGACTTACAGTACATCCTGCAAGATCGGCCCCGCGAACGCCACTTTCTTACTTTACTACGAATTCTTTCTTGAATTCTATCGTGTTTCTCGCCTTCTCTATCAAAGGCCTGGCACTCAGAACTTTGACTCCATGGTGACTTATTTGGCAGTCCCACTTAATAAACAAACACAAAAAACAAAATGTTTTGGATGAATGCCTGGGGTGATGCTCATTCAACGAAAAACAGTCACGTATGGAATGCTTTGTGTGGGCGCTCGATTCTGGGAAATGAGTGGTTGAGTCACACGAGCAGGTGGACCAGTTTAGTACGGACCATTTTCAACTACAAAAACGGGGACAAAATTTTTACAAAAAAATTTGTCGATAACCGAATCGTACAAAAACTGAGATTTGATGGTACACTCGTCTCTCGGTTTAAAAAGGGGCGAGCATTGGTCCAATATTGCTGATTGTCCTTTAGTACCGATAATCGGAATCTACGGTATGAATACCCAGGTTACGGCTAATATTAACAATTACGTTACGAAAGACAGAGTAATAAATACAGTACTGTACTTTTAATCAAGCACACTATCCAATCTAACAGTGTAAAATACCTGTACACTGTAAATATACACTATAATATAGTAAATCAACATTTTTAATTGAAAATCAGACTTACTATGGATGGTGAAGAGGTAGTTTTGATATGCTGTGATCGTATAGTGGTGCCTCAGAAATTTATTCTTTATTCGAGTCACTGGAGCTTTGCAGCTCCAATGATGTATTACTGATTGTAGTCTGTACTGGTGGTACAGATGTATCAATAGTACACGAAGAATGTGAGGTAGAGGTTGGTGGTTTGTTTGGTGACGATGAGGGTGGTGCATCAGCTGATCGCCGAGGCTGTACTGTTTTGAAATTGTTCTTTGATTATGGCTTCTCGAAGAATTCTGAGATTTCCATAATGAATATTGACATCTCTATTCTTGGTGTGTTCCACAAACTGTAGCACATTGTCCATACAACTGCGCACCTCCAATAGTTTTGGCAATGTCACCAGCATCTCTTCTTCCTCGTCGCTGCTGCTGCTTTCCTTGGTACTGACCACCTCCGCAACAATCTCTTCATCTGAAAGTATCTGGTATCCTGGATCACCCTCATTTTCTTCCAGCCAATCTTGAACATCATCCAAGGTTATGTCTTTCTCGCCTGCATGCTGCAGCACATGGTAGAGGCGTTTACATGTAATGTCAAGACGACTTGCCAAAATGCATGATCTGAGCAAATTCTGAGCAACACATCGCAAACACTTTCAAGATACGAATTTCTACGTTTGCCAGTGTTTGGCCTATGGTCATGTAACCAATCCCAGCTTACCCAACTTCATGTATGAAGACACTCAACGGGATAATATTTCGATTAAATAAGAGGAAAGTAAGACGTTCAAGACCATAACAGTTGTAGAAACACATAAGATTTATAATATATATGTTGTTTTTGATATAAAAGTTATCTAAAAACAAGCATAAAGCTTGAAATATATTAGGGAAGTGTTGAAAATAATGAGATGTGTGCCCTCTGCGTGGATGGAGCGAAGCGGATGTGTGTGTTTTCATGAGAAAGAATCTGGGTATATATTTCGAATAAATCAGAGGAAAGTAAGATGTTTGAGACCATTATAGTTGATCGTCTACATAAGATTTATATTATATATATTGCTTTTAATATAGAAGAACACCAAAGACAAGCGAAAGATTGTAATATATTAGAAAATTGTAGAAAATAATGAGATGTGGCATTCAAACCTGTGTGGATGTTGATGTTTCAATGCATTATGTGGTTGTGGCTTCGACATACAATTGTTCCCTTTTTCCTAATAATAAGTAAAAAGCATATTATATTGTTTACAATTATTTTCATCAAATTAAAGTAAGATATAAGATGTTTGTATATTGCACAAAAATATGTAAGCAAGAGAAAGTTTGGACGATTAAGACAGATCCAGCTTCGAACACAAAAAATATCATGGGAGGCTGGAGCCCGCGCTCTGTAGGCTGTTCCACTACCAGAGATACGAAGACCTGCGTCACCTCCTCAGGTGGCAATCTCTACACACACACACCTACACACACACACACACACACACACACACACACACACACACACACAGTCGCTATAGCAGGCAGGCTGAGGCAGCACTCAACAGTCTAGCCATTTGTGAAGACATCCAGTGCTCACACACACAAACATCTTGGTAGATGGAGTGAAAAGTAGCAAATGGAATTCAATTTAAGTAAGTGCAAAGTCATGGAATTTGGCAAAAGCAAAAGGAGAGTGAACTATAATTACAAAATGAAAAATGTTAGTTTGAAAAAGTCGAAGGAGGAGGTGGATTTGGGGGTGACTATTACGCGGAGTTTAATCCCGGATAGACATATAGATAAAATTACGGGAGAAGTGAGTAGTCTGCTAAGGAGAATCAAAATGGCTTTTTCGTACTTGGATGCCGCTATGATGAGAAAACTGATTACCGCTATGATTAGACCAAGATTGGAGTATGCGGCGATTGTATGGTCCCCTCACACAAAGAAAAATATTAGAAAATTGGAGAGGGTGCAAAGGGCAGACACCAAAATGGTACTGGAATTGAGAGTTCACATATGAAGAAAGATTGAGGAAACTGGAACTTCCTATGCTTGAGAGTAGGAGAGAGAGAGGGGACTTGATAGGAGTTTATAAAATGGTGAACAACCTGGATAGAATTGATGTAGAGTTGTTAAATCTGGATGCCAGAAGTACAAGGGGACATGGAAAGAGGCTGAAGAAGGAGCGTTGTATCAGGGACATCAAGAAGTACAGTTTTCCGCACAGAGTGGTCAACACCTGGAATGAATTAAGTGGAGATATTGTAAACGCCACCAGTGTACAC
>JAXIVD010000597.1:0-52500 GCA_036785275.1 Cancer borealis | reverse complement strand
CACTTGTTCATCCTTACTTGCTTGAGTATTATTAGGCAGAGAGTGCCAAAATAAGCCAGTTTCATTGGTGTTGTATACTTGGGACATAAGAAGACCTTATTTCTTAATTAGCTCATTAAGCTGAACCTGATAAACCTCAGCACCTGCCGTATCTGCACCGTCAACCTCACCCCTCAGTTGCGTATCACGCAGTCCGTGCCGGTTACAGAAACGCCACAACCAACCATCACTAGCACTGCACTCAATATCTAAGTGCTCACTGAGTTGTTAACACGCACTTCGTATGGTTTCGTATGGTACTTTAGTACCAAAAGCCTTTTACTGCATATACCACTTATACATGGCTTCGTCTAACTCCTTCTGATTATCAATCTTCATATGCTTCCGTGCCGCTACAGAACCAGACTTGCTTGAATATCTATCAACAGAATACTTCACAGCATATTCGGTAAGTTTAGATTTTGCCTTACGAATATCTGAAACTGTGTTTTTTTACACCATATTCCTCACACACCCCCTTCACAGACACACCACTTTCCAACATTTTGATCAGCTCAAACTTCTGTGCTACAGTTAAATTCACCCTTTTCCTCTTTTCTACTTTTCCTCCAGATGCCATGGTTGTAGAAAACCATGGAACAATGAGCTACATGTGTTGTTGCACTGCTTGATGTAAACAAACTGACCGCCTCCCAATTTGCTGTCAGCTGAATGATCGTAAAACTTATATTGCACCAAAAAAATTTGAGACAGAATATGAAAATAGAAAACATTTTCACAGCATTAATACTCAAATTGCATTTGATGCAAAGTACTCGCATATTAAGGGAAAGTGGACTGAAGAGTGAAGATACTGATGGAGAGCAACATAACACCAAGAGGATGTCACCTCATGGGAGTGGGAGACTCGGGTTATCCGTGCAAACAGTGGCTACTGACACACTATCTACAGCCGCAGAACAATGTGCAGGAGGCATACAACAAGTAAGGTAATTATTAATTTGATTACAACAATGAAGCAACAAATAAATTTATATATATCATTATCACAATACTACATGAAATTCTCAAGCAAACTTATAGTAAATTTGGCGCGTAAATTTGGGCGTCTTCTTCTTCTTGTGACTGTTGTTGTTCTCAGCTGAGACGGGCACAGCCGCCCAAGTAAATCCACATATATTCTTTTGAGGTATAATATATTGATAGATTCCCATTTTTGCAAGTAGGACATTACCGAAATTTCTATTTTTCACTTTAAAGTGATAACATACCACCATATCCATATTATCGTGATAGGAATGTTTTTAACCAAACGTAAGTGCTATTAGTAGCGGAAGATACACCGCGTAACGCCTTCTTATGAGTAGCTCATAAATCACATAGCTCATAGTTAGGAGTCACCTTATGACTTTCTCTGCATAACTCATAAGTCTAGCTCCTAACTATGAGGAGAATTTTGAATTTATGAGTAGCTTAAAGAGGAGCTTTTATGAAGCTTTCTGCATACTGGCGAGGTCGTGTCCGGTGTTGCCACATCTCTATCCGTACCGCGGGACTTTCAAATTGTCCGTTGCTTCCGAAATCCGTTAAACTGAGGTATGAGTGTACTAACCTACTCAACCTAACTTATTCTTGTTTAATTTACTCTTATATTGGTGGCTTTTACCCCAAAATACCCGTTTTTCTTTCACTGTACTACACAACGTAAAATAGGTGAAGGACTGCATAGATGGGAAGGTGGTGATACAGTGGTCTAGCACTCTGGTATTACATGGACTTACATGGACGAATTCCTGGAAGAGGCCCTAACGGGCCTGTGGCTCCAGTACGGCAGCCTCATTACTATCTCTATTTTGGCTGCGTGTGGTGGTTGTGTGTGCTCTATATTTAAATTTCTGTTCTTGGCTTTCCCAATATCGATCCAACCTTGACTCAAAAAGTGCCACTGAGTCAACACTCACAACCCACTCTGGCAGATCATTCCAGTTGTTCACCACTCGGTGGGAAAAGGTATTTTTTCTGATGTTAAGCCGTGCTCTAGACTTGAATATCTTCTTGGAGCTCCCCCGAGTGATGGTGTGTTCCCGCATCTTGAACAATGCTTTTGTGCATTCACTGTCATATTTCCCACTTAAAATCTTGAATGTTTCAATTTGGTCACCACGAGATCTTCTGTATGCCAGGGTTAGTAGATTTAGTGTCCTCAGTCTTTCCTCATAAGACAAATCTTTCAAGCGAGGCACTAACTTTGTTGCTCTGCGCTGGACATTCTCCACTGCCTCAATATCCTTCACCAGGTGGGGACACCACACCTGGTTTGCATACTCAAGATGTGGTCTCACCAAAACTGTAAACAATATTTTAAATATTTCCGGCTCTAAATGTACAAAAGTCCTTCTTATGAGTCCCACAATCTTGTTAGCTTTGTTAATCTTTTCAGCTAGATGGTCGGAGAATGCTAATCTGTCATCAATGACCACACCAATATCCTTCTCTGCTTCAGTTCTTTCAATGTCCTCATACATACTATATCCATTATCCTCAACAGTAGTCTTCCCTATTCTCATATATTTGCTCTTGTTAGAATGGAAACTAAGAAGCCACTTCTCTGTCCAGCTCTTGAGTTCCTCCAGATCTTCTTGCAGCTTAACACAATCCTCTATACCATTTATTATTCTAAATATCTTGGTGTTATCTGCATAAAGAAACACGTCACTTCCATTCCTGACCACATCAGGTAAGTCATTGATGAACAATACAAAGAGTATAGGACCCAACACTGAGCCCTGGGGAACTCCGCTGCTTACATTTTTCCAGTCGGATGCCTCGCCATTAACTATGACCCTCTGCTTTCTGCTGGTTAAGAAGCTCTGGATCCACTTTAAATTGCCCTTTATGTTATAACTGGATACCTTCTCCATTAGTCGTCCGTGTGGTACTCGGTCAAAGGCCTTCATGAAATCAAGATATACGACGTCCACAGCCAAGCCATTATCAAGAGCCTCGATCCAGGAGTCTAATACATTACTAAGTTGAAACACTGTTGATCTACCAGATCTAAAGCCGAACTGTTTATTACTAAAGAGCTTATTCTTTCATATGTTGCATAATTTCTTCCCTCAACATTGTCTCCATTACCTTACACAGAACACTGGTTAGGCTGACTGGCCTGTAGTTACCCGGATCACTTTTATTACCCTTCTTAAAAATGGCAGTGACATTTGCAATCTTCCAGTCATCCGGTACCACACCTTCATGTAGTGAACTAGTAAAAAGTATATATAAGGGCTCCAGTAGTTCTTCTCAACTCTCTAATTACTCTTGGATGTATGTTATCTGGTCCAGGTGATTTGTTTGTTTTCAACCTCTGCAACACTTTCATAATTTTATCCTTTGTTATAGATATGTTGTTTAATCTTGGTACGTATCTTGGTGCAGCTTAAGGTGAAACCCCTTCGGGCTCTTCAATGAACACACTAGCGAATTGCTCTGAGAGTATGTGAGCCTTCTCCTTATTTGTTGTAGCCCTTCTAATTTTCTCCGGGTCTTGATATAAATCCCCAATACGAGACTTTATTCTTGTCTTTGATGACACATACTTCCAAAAAACTTTGGGATTATTTTTAACATTCTTGGCTACTTCTTTCTCCTTGGTTTTGACTGCATTCCTGGTCTCTTTCCTGACTTGATTGTTCAGTCGTCTGTATTCTGTTTCAACATCCCTGTAGGAATCTTGTGTGCTGCCCTCTTTCTTTGCCTTCTTAAGCCGCTCCCAGACATATCTGTGGGTCGAAGTTGGCGGTGTAGCAGCTTGAAGCACTGGGTGGAGGTGCGCATGCACGAGATCACAGCTGGCAGCAGCGGGCAGAGGCAACACACACCCTGCCACTCTCCATCAGTCCTTGACGCTAGCAGTATCTCGTCTCCCGCCTCATATTCCCTTTTATCAGTAGTCTTTGCATTTATTTATTAATTAAATAAAGATGATAGGAGGTAAATAAACCATAATCTACAATAGGAGGTAAATCAAACTAAACACAACACAGCAGGACTCTTGCTACGACGTGCTGTTTCCTTCTTCCTTCCCTTTAACCTAACCATAACATAATATAACTAACCTAACCTAACTTCCAAGATTCTTTGCAAGGTAAATAATGACGAGTACCGCCTGAAACCTTGACACATGTGTTGAGTACACTATGTATAGTACGTACGACTTTATATTTAATCTTTCTCTCTTTCTCGCCACCCCACCAGTCCTTGATGTGAGTGAGTGTTGCCTCTGCCCACTGCTGTGAGCTAGTGATCTCGCACATTCGCACCTCCACCCGGTCACTCTACACTAGCTGGATGCTTCAAACTGCTACAGCGGGAACAGAGTCACCCAAGTGGCGCAGACGCCTGTGACGTCAGCATTACGTCATCTATAGGTGAGTTCAATATGATTACGCTCGTTCTGTATAAGAACTGCTCGGATTTGCTTCACTTATTTCCACCACCTCGTTCTATACGGTCACGATCGTTCTGTACAATAATTTTTATTTAATATTTTTGGTCGCTTGTTCTACATTCATACCTCGATTTAACGGATTTCGGAAGCAACAGACAATTTTAAAGTCCCGCGATATGGATGGAGATGTGGCAACACCGGACAGCCAGCAGTGCAACAACACGTGTAGCTCATTGTTCCATGGTTTTTGACCTTGTTGTGCTCAAATTATCATAATTTTCTACAACCATGTCATCTGGAGGAAAAGTAGAAAAGAGGAAAAGGGTGAATTTAACTGTAGCACAGAAGTTTGAGCTGAACAAAATGTTGGAAAGTGGTAAGTCTGTTTTTCAATTAAAATTGTTGATTTACTATATTAGTGTATATTTACAGTGTACAGGTATTTTACACTGTTAGATTGGATAGTGTGCTTGATTAAAAGTACAGTACTGTATTTATTACTCTGTCTTGCGTAACGTAATTATTAATATTAGCCGTAACCTAGGTATTCATATCGTAGATTCTGATTATCGGTATTAACGGACAATCGGCATTATCGGACTGATGCTACCATCTTTTAGTCCATTAAACCGAGGGATGAGTGTATAAGAGAATCATTCTATCCGAACACATTCTTTGCGGGACTAGAGTGTATATATATATATATATATATATATAAATAGTGGAACCTTGGTGTATGTCCGCTTTGTAATAAGTCCGACTTGGTATATGCCCTGTTTGGACTCGAAAAGTTTTGCTTGATATACGATCTTTGTTTAGAATAGGACTCGCACGAGTGTCAGACGACAGTACACCATTTCCTTCCATGAGTGAACAACCAGCAACTAACTGTGAATTTTCATGTGATTTTGTTTTTCATGTAAATTTTTAGTAAATTTACTAACCATGAGTTCTAAGAAAGCTAATGAGAAGAGCCAAGCAACAAAGAAAATGGTTAGGATCACCATAGAGATGAAAAAAAGAGTTTGTTGAAAAATACGAAAGTGGCATGCGTATCCGGGACTTGGCTGATGCATACCGTATTCCCAGAATGACAGTATCTACAATTGTGGAAAACAAAAACGTTACAAAATCGGCTAACGTTGCAAAAGGTGTGAAATCGCTTACCAAACTAAGATTCCCAAAGTTTTATTAGAAGGGGACTCTCCTTCCAAACAATAACAATAACATCTCCTCCAACCTTCTCAGCACCATCCTAGTAGCCACTCGACTCTTCTCGGCAAAGTAAACTGAGTTTAAATTTTCATTTGCAGTATTTCATCTAATTTCTTTTGTACTGTACTGTATTTAATTTATGTACAATACATATTTTAGTATTTAGTAGTGTTTAAAATAAATTCATACAACTCCATCAATGTATAATACATGTATTGTATGTCAATAACAATAGGATTTTTTTTCATGGGAATGGATTAATCATTTTCCTTTTATTTCTTATGGTATACATCCTATATGATATAAGTCCAGGGATCTGGAATGGATTAAGGACATATACTAAGGTACCACTATATATATATATATATATATATATATATATATATATATATATATATATATATATATATATATATATATATATATATATATATATTTATATATATATATATATATATATATATATATATATATATATATATATTTATATTTATATTTATATATATATATATATATATATATATATATATATATATATATGTATATATATATATATATATATATATATATATATATATATATATATATATATATATATATATATATATATATATATATATTAGTCTGTTATCCCCCTAAACGGGGATAGCCAAGACTAGGCACACATAAACACATCCATGCACAAATAGTATACTCATCTCAATTAGCCTATGTTACCAATAGAAGAAAAGTGCATCCCTCCTACCGTATTATTCAACTCATAAGATGCACTTTTTTCCTAAAAATTACCCTCGGATCTTCCAAGACGAATGTTGTACGAGTTTAGCTTAGGTAGCTATTCAGTTCAGTCTCTTTTATGATGTACTTACCTATTATAAGTATTTTGAATGCCATGACATTCAAATCAACTAATATTGTTAAACACATTGTGAGAAAATGGATATTGTATTTGACAGCATATAAGATACACCCCCAATTTAGCAGGGCATATTCAGGAAAAAAAAATATTTTGTGTATTAGTATATTTTAGCATAGTTCTTCTATGGCAAACTATTATTACATTATAAAAAAATTGCAATACAAGCCAAAGCATCTTATGTGTAGCAGAAAATATTACAAAAACCACATCTAGTATAGAAAATTACTGTATAAAAAAAAAGCAAGCAATAGTATTGAATATATGTAGAACATAACAATAAATGAAAATAAATATCTTTCAATAACCCTTTTGACCAACTTGTAGAAACTCATATATACGGTATACTTCATACTTAAGACTCAAACTACAGTACTACTATTGAACACAGTAAGAAAATGGAAAAAACTTTAGTCATCATCAAAGCCAGAAAATTCATTATCACTACTACTGTTGGAATCTGCTACTATCATCACTGTCTTCAAATAAGGTATCATCTTCTGTGCCATCAAGGGCATTGCTAATGCCACACTTCTTAAATGACTTTACAATTATTTCAGTTTACACCATCCCAAGATTTTTTTCATCCAGTCACACACTTGTGCAATGGTAAGCCACTTCATTCTTCCTGTGGGTGTTACTTTGGGTGTCTCTGACACAAACTTTTTCCACGTGCCAACCATTTTTTTTTTTTGAGAACATATTTGATATCTCTTAAGACTTAAGTATTTAAAGAACTTTTTAAACGAAAAAAATAATAATAAATTACCTCAGAGCTGTAAAAACACAGTATCAAAAAAAGAGAAAATATATTTAACCTTCAGAACTACATTTCAACAGCCTTGAACCTTTTTGTGACTTAATAGAAAATATTAGATAAAACTAGACAAAGAAAACTTGTTGACTCCTTTTATATACTGTCAGTGAGACTTCTGCTGCTGCATCACTGATGACAGAGATTTTATATCGGGTTTATATTTAGTAACCTTGAGAGATATGCATGCACTACTAGTTTCATCCGTCTTGCTACTCCTGTTACGAGACTTTACAAAGTTCATCATTGAGAACAAAGATTCGCAAGCATGTGTAGACGAAAACATGGTTAGTAATGCTGTTGCAAGGTTTTTTAAACAGACATAATTTTCTGGAATAGTATTCCAAGTCCTTAATACTTCGTTTTCCGCATTTCTCTTTGTTACTCCCATCTCTAATCTCTCTTTTTCAATATTTTCCAAGTCAACTCTAAGGTCAACAAATTTCTGCTTCCAAATTGAGCTACTCTGAAATTCAATTAACTGCATTTCAAAATCATCCATGTCTATCCATGAAAACATTTGCAAGTTTAGTTAATCCATTTTGATGCTGTCTGGAAACTTAATGAATTTTACAGTTTCTTCCAGTTCTCTGAATTTGGCAAATCTTGTAGAGAACTGCCAAACTGTTGACTCGATAATGTTTACAAACAGCTTTTGAAGACATTTGTGGTCTGTTCTGTCATCTTTTTGGAGATCATTGATGTACCTCTTTAGGTTTGGAAAGTATCTAAATCTCTCATTATCTACATCCCTCTTAAAAACTTCAAGTTTCATTTCAAAAGCCTTTATGTAACCAAACATAACATCAAGTGTCTTACCAGAGCCCTGTAACTTAATATTCAATTCATTTAAATGCTCACAAAAATCTGCAAAATACATCAGTTTACAAACCCATTCAAACAATTCATTCAAACAATTCATGGTAAGACACTTGTTGGTCATTCAAATAGAGCTTTATCTCATCTAAGCATTCAACAAATCGTTTCAGAACCAAGCCTCGGCTAAGCCAACGAACATGGTTGTAAATTTTCAGTCCTTTATACACGGAATATACCTCATCCAGTAGAATTTGAAATTGTCTTTTATTTAAAGGCCGACCAGAAATGTAATTAACAATTTTGGTAACTGTTTGCATCACTTCCTGCAGTTCCTTTAGGCCAGCTTTTGCATATAAAGCCTCCTCATGTATGATGCAATGAAAACCAATCAGTAGATGACCAACATTTTTTGCAAACAAATTTACAAATCATACCTTCTCACCAGTCATGTTTGGGGCACCATCTGTTGTGGCGGATAATACTTTTGCAATGTCAATTTGTCGAGTAGATAATTCGTTCACAACAGTTTTACATATTTCAGCCCCGGTAGTACGCTCAGGTAGTGATGCAAGAGCAACCATCTCTTCACATACTTCATCACCCCTACAAAATCGAGAAATTATGGCTAGCCTAGCTGATGATGTAATGTCCGTACTTTCATCAACACAAATAGAAAAAAACTTGCATGAAGACAAATCTTTTGTCAATTGTTCAGCTGTATTCCTTTCCAACTTAAGTATCCTATCCTTATTATTTTCCTACTCACAGACAAATCTTTAATGCGCTGAATAATCTTTTCCTTTTCCAAAAAGTTGTCAAAAAGGAAATGTGCACATTCTAGCCAAGCTTCTTTAATATACTCCCCATCACTGAGAGGCTTTCCATGTTGGGCAATAACTTTTGAAACCTCAAAACTACCAGCAACTAAGTTGGAACTGGGCCTACCTGAAATAAAGTTCATAAAAGTTTCAGCCAGTTTTTTTGTCTTGCTCAGTTCACGAGAAATTAATTCTCTTTGTTCCTCCTCAGTTTTATTGTTTAAGTTCTTATGAACACTTTCAAAATGTCTCTTTACAGAAGAAGTCCTACAAACAACTGTGTCAGAACAGAAAATGCATAACGCTCTATTATCCTTCTTAATCATGCCAAACTTTTCAGTCCAGTATTCCTTAAATTCTCTAATATCATCTTCATTTGACTGACATCGTTTCTTAGCTGGTGGTCGTGACATTCTGTACAATCAGTAAAGGGCAGGAAATAAAAATAAATGAGATATTGATATACATGAAAGAGGAGGAAGAATAAAAGTAAGTCAAAAGAGAATATAATGACATGTATTTCGCCAAATGAGAATTAAAAAAAAAAAACAGTCTCGACCTTCCTTGGGGTATAGGAAGGTTGAGACTATGTTTGTTTTTTAACCTCATTTGGCGAAAGACATGTGTTGTACGGCTAAATATATATAAACTTTGCGGCTGCTGTTACAGTAACCTGTGCTATTGCGTGCCAGAGACAAATCATCGGCGTGCCACGTTTGGCACGCGTGCCAGGGGTTGCCCACCCCTGGTCTAGGTCATGATCTGCATCTTCCATCCACTTGTTCCAGTGTTCTCGCATGATGTTCTTAAATGGCTTGTTCACAGACACATCTAAATTGATAAACCCTGCTGTTTCATAAACCGGTAACACCAACCTTCTGTACCCACGAAGTTCTGAATCCCTTGTTCTTCTGCAACTCTCCTAGCCTCATTCAATATCATCTTCGTAGAAACACATCTCCCTGAACTCCTCTCATCCACTACCCACTTCTTTACGTCATCTTCAAGTTCAGGCCACTGCGGACGTGGAGAACGAAGGTTATTTTTACTTTTGTTAGCAGTCTTAAGTTCGTCTTCTTGCTGTTGCCAGACACGTATCATTTTCTCAGTAGGAGGAGGGCCAAAAACTCTAGCTACTGCCCTGTTCCCATGCTCCTTAGCATAATCCATTACCTTCAGCTTGTAGCTAATGGTGTAGCTGTGTCACTTGTTTGTAGCCATGGTGCTGAGGATAGGAGAGGTATTGCAAAGTTTATGTTTTGATCATAGTCTCGTTGTACCAAGAGGTACTAAGCTGGTATGCAATCATAATACACAAACTGACAACTTAGCGGTTTCCCACAAGTGACAACATATGGCGCTTGGCCACCAAACTCGCCTAGGTGTTTACTATTTGAACAGCTGGTATACCGTAAGTACCCTAATTCTTTACGATATTTCTTTTCAGTACGGATAGTAATAATGTAAGATAATAATTCACAATAATAATGTTTCAGTAAGTACTAGTAATATTATTAATGGAGCCAGACTACTATAAGTAGAAATGACCATCTGGGATAAAATCAGTCTTCTGTAGTGAGCGTCGGAGGCTTTGCCTTCACAAATAAGATGCAGGAATGATTTTGGGAGCCTTTTTGGGAGAAAAAAGTACATCTTATATGCCATCAAATACGGTATGTATATGAGGGTATTTACTCATGTCCACCTATATCGTCTGCTACATCAACACCATTTACAATTCTTTGTATATCAAAAGTTTTTAAGTGAGCTTTAACCCGTAAAGTCCGATAAGCCACCCAGGTGCCATTGGCGGCAAAGTCCGATAAGCCACCCGGGTGACAGAATATTTAGCGACGCACCACAAATGCGCTATAATTGGTAATGCTGCCAAACTTGGTACACTGGTAGGCCTAACCTCGCTCATTCAACCTAGCGAGAAAAATCGGAACTAGGCCTACTACAAGAAAAAGAAAAAAAAAAAACAGTGCCTGTGTAAATATGTATATATAAATAATGTAAGGTAGATACTTATAAAGTACAGTGAATAGTATGGCTTTGAAATAAGTTATTATGAGTATGTATATATGATAAAACTACTAAAAATAAATAATAAGTTAAAATAATGAAAGTGGGGCGGGAACTGCCAACTCGCGGCAACACTCCAACTTCCCAGCATTGTTGTGGCGAAACTAACGTGTGTATTACCGAAATATTTTAGGAGTATGTGCGCTTGACATGCATCTTGATGATAAAAATGTTTGCATGCAATTCTGTAAGATTCAATATTTTCTCAATTAAGCCGGATCTGGGGAGATGGGCCAAAAACCTTAGCCCGGACTTAACGGGTTAATGAAAATAATGACATATCTAACAGCAATTATTCCAGGCGCCCGGGATCGAATTTCAAACTTCCCGCAAATCGCTGAATTTTTGCTGGCAACACTGGTCATTTTTGTCAGTCCCGCGCCGCCATCTTTCAACCATGTTTCATTGTGCTTGTCTCATTGTTCCTTCCATCCCATCTAATGAGTGTCTGACAGTGTGTTACTCCTCTCATGATGTCTGTCCTAGCCTCAGGTAACGGAGAAGGGAGTAGTGAGAAAGGAAACCTTGAAGAATGTAAGGAAAAAGAACCAGTGAAGAGGGCTACTCATGTTGGAAAGAAAAGTGAAATTAAGACCAGTCTGGGTGTTGTAAAAAAATTTTTTAGTGGCAATGCTAATGGATCTAAAAGGATGTTAACGAACTATTCTGCGTCCAATCGCCTTGTTGCCATGATGGAGTTCTATCTTGAAAAGTGGATAGAGCAAAAGTTCAAGGATGGGGGAAGCATCAATGGTCCTCAAACAAGAAACCAAGCCCTCGTTCTCTACAATATCCTAATTAATTAACCCTTTAATAGTCACTTGGGGGTTTTCATAATAGAAATTTTTTTTTTCTTTTTATCTTATATTTTCGATAATAAGGCACAACTTTCATTTGGATGTTTTTTTCATATTATTCATAGGTTTCATACTATAACCGTCAATAACTTTGTTGATATGCCAGGACAAGGTAAAAATAGCTTATGCATTATTTCGTCCTATGCAGTGACAAAAAATGTAATTCTCAAAAGTAATATACCTTTATTTTTAATATAGCTTCCAAAATCAGTTATAACTAAGAGAAGAATTGTGTTTTTCATAAAATAATCACATATAATTATAATTGTTTCACATAATAGTTGTACCATTTCTCTTTCATTTTTCTAAAAATAGATATGTAATATTGAATTCCTTTTATAACTAAAATAATTGATTTCCCAAATTAACAACTTATCTAATAATAATAAATATGAGAAATAAAATATCCTCAGCCATTGCACATTATATGAGAAAAAAAATTTAATATATCCTCACAGCCATTGCACATTATATGAGAGAAAAAGAAAAAAAATATCCTCACAACCATCGCACATTATATGCAAGAAAAAATATAATAAATATATCATCAGAACCATTGCACATTATATGCAAGAAAATAATAATAAAGAATATATTATCCACAAAGAAATAATGACTATGCATTCATAGACTTCATATCCTTTCTTATTCATCCAGGCCTTTATGTGATATTCTACAAAACACATTTGCTTGTTCTTCAGACACAGAAAGACATTGCATTTAGTGCATCTGAAACCTGAAACCTCTTTTGGGCACAGAGAGTATCGCCCCCTTGACTGCTTTTCTGAGCTTGTTGGCATAGGCCAATGGTCAATTCCATCATATCGGATATCCTTTGATGGCTTGGCATTGCCCTTCTTGGGTGTTGGTCCTCTGGATATTGGTCTCCCTACACTGACCTTCTGGTTTATCTTCACTAAAGTGCCAGCTATTTCAGCCTGAAATTATTTCAGTGCCATTGGGGATGCCTTCAGCCATTGGTCACTGATGGATCTAACATATACTCAAAAAGGAAAAGGCACCACCTGTGGGATTTAATAGGTGTCTTATACAAAGAAACCAACATATCAGAAAGATCAATGCCTTCTATGTGCTTATTGTAAGCTAGTACAATAGAAGGGCAAGGGATATCAATTTTACATTTATGATGCTTATCATACCTTTTCACAGCTCCTTCAGGTTCAACTCCCACTGCATTACTAAGGAGTGTTACACATTTATTGTCATGCCATTTGATAACGATGACATCCTCAGATGATTTATAATCATAGTGGCCTCGTTCTTTCTTCATGTCTCTGTCTATAGCAGATCTGCTCTGCCGCATCTGGCTCTCACTGCGCCAAGAAATTTCATACCAATCAAGGATTCCAATTTCTTTACCAGTTTGTAACTGGTAAAGAAGTTATCATAAAAAAAACACACATGAGGAAGGATCAGGGATGGACCTACACAATACCAACATGACTTTTACACCAAGCAGGAAATCTTTCTCATTCTCAGGCAGGTCTTCACCACAAAAGGTTGTTGTAACCTGATACAAGAGTAAATGATGCACAATTCCAAAAGAACTAGATCTGCAGTAAATCTTGAAGCCCCATTTATGAGGCTTACGGCCATATGCTAAGACAAAATATAGGGACTATAATATAGACCTTATAGTAAATTCCTATGCTTAGAACATATACAGGCCCTATAAATTTAGGCTTCCCTATAATTTAAGGAATGGTTCCAATACTATTTTAAGGGTGGTCCAGACATGGTTTTGCAAGCCCTATAAGTTAATATTATTATTAATGTTTACTATTTGCTAGTGAAAACTCTTATATTATCATTTTATGTCTTACAAAAATAATAACATATACAAAGAAAGGAAAATAATTGAACAGGTGGGCCAAACTCCATATTTTATAAACTCGGAGAGTTCTTTCTTAGAGTTCAAGCACAACAACAAACTTCTGCCTGAATCTGCCAAGTTTATGAACAGGTGAGAATTTCTTTGATTATTTTTCAAGCACTGTAGTACACTGATGTTAACTTGTACACTATACCCTTTTTGAATGAGAAAGCAATGTTTTCAAGGCACTGAAGTGCTACAGGTATTACAGTGGGCCCAAACAAACAACATGACATTGAACGTAGAGAAATTTGAGATCCTATGCTATGGCAGGAACACTCAGATAAAACAACAAACAAACACACTATCTCTACAACAACCAAATAATACATGTAACTGTATGTATATTTTATCATTCCTTTGTTGATCTCCTTTATATAAGGATATTTAGAAGGTTCAAATACTGTAAAGAAGGATCAGTAGATGCCTTGTTGTTTCATAGTAAAGGCGATCACATTGCTTATAGCGACTTGTTCACGTCACTCATTGCTGACAAGAAAGGCACGCTCGCAGGATGTGATCGAGGTGAGATCTGTTTATTTCTTATATATTGTGGTATAAATTGACTTATGATGATTTATTGATTGTAAGCATTACTTGAAGTGTATGACAATGCCATGAGAATGTATGTGTTTTCGTTCTATGACTGGAAATGTATATTTTCAGTTCTTTACGACATGGTAGAGCCAGCCAGACATGGCATAGCCAGACATGGTTATGAAAATAGAGGACTGAGCTTCAATAAACGTCATCGGGAAATACGGGTTTCTGTTCACCCCGGTGAGGAAGCATGTCCTGCCATGCCTGTAAAACAGTTCACATTAATTAGAAGCCTGCGAAAGCCGCTACAGGAAAGAACTCGTCTCAACAAATGTGAAGATTGCTACGAGACGAGGGGACGCCCTTACCCTAAGAAATCCCTTGTGTCAGCATTTCTGCCCCGGATACAAGCCGCACCCACAACAACGCCACCCCCACAGCCTCCATCTTATAATGCATCAAGGTCACAGGCAAGAGATTGTAGCTACACTGTAACAGTTCCTATATGGTAATATTGCCCTAAAATAGATTTGAATTGAGTGGGCAATCTAGAAGTCAGGATATTTGTTCAGTGTAGCTACTCCCTCAGTATATTTTTTAATAATGTCTAATATTGAGGAGAAAGGTGCCGTAGGTGGTCTGATTGAAGATGAGAGGGAATGGCAGGCGGGTAGAGGCGTACAGAGTGTTGGAGGTGCTAGGGAGAGATTGCCAACCGCGAAGGGGAAGGAGTATAAAATTAGTCAAGTTAAAGAGAAGGTGGGGTTCTTTCAACGCAAATGGAAAAAATTTGTAAACCGAATTGGTAAAGGTATGGAAGAAGCATCCAGTCTCATGCACTTAATCAAAATATCTGATGAAGAAATGGAATTGTATGCTAACTATGTTAGTGCATGTATGGAACTTAAAGATCTTAAGCAAGAAGAGTCGGATGAGTTAGATGAGTTAGAGAACCTTAAAGTAGATGAACAGATTCACCAAGAAACTGTAAAGGATTTAGAGAGTAAGAAATTGGAAGTACTAAGTGGTACAGAATCTGTATTTTCCCATGCTAGTAAAGGTTCTAGTAGACATTCTAAAGCATCTAAGGCTTCCTCTGTATCATTACTAAGAAGGCAAGAAGCGGCAGCTAAATTGGCCATGCTTAAAGCGGAAATAGAACATCATGATAATGTAGCTGAGGCACAGGCTTTAGTGGCAAGGAGTACAGCTGAGTTAGCCAAAAGAGAAAAAATGAGAGACATAGCAGCTGTCAGTGCAGAACTTGAAGCTCTAAATGAAGTTGAAGAGGATGATAGAGGGATGCTTCCAAGTGATGATGAAAGTGTAGAGAGGCAACAACATCTTCAACAATATTTAGAGGTACAAAGCAAAGATGTATCGCCACTGCAGTCTGATTCAGAGGTAGATGAAGCCATGCCTCATAAATGTGTTACATTCCTCCCTAAACATGGACCTAAGGGTAAATCTCATAGTCTAATGAATGAGGAAGGATTAGGTGTTAGTAGAAGTACAAACGTTAATGCTCAAGCAATGAATCTCAACCCCTTAGCTCATAGTTTCATACCTCCTAGTAACTATACTCCTACTAATAATGTCAAACAGTCCTGTCAGTCTCTTTCCACTCCTGGTAGTAATCCTGTTACTTATATACCTGTTCAAGGATGGAATTTACCTCCAATAGAGCCTCCAATTTTTAGTGGAGAACCCATGGAATTTCCACTCTGGATAAAAAAGTTTAAAACCTTTGTGGAAGCTAGGACAACTGATGCATCAGAGAGACTTGCATATCTTGACAAATATACAAGTGGTGAGGCAAAGGAAGCCATAAGAATGTTAATGTATTTAAATACTAACCAAGATTATGACACAGCAAAGAGAATTCTCTGGCAAAGATTTAGAAATGAAAGTGTAGTTGCCAATGCTTACATGAAAAGGTTGTCAGGAT
The DNA here is from genome assembly GCA_036785275.1 of Cancer borealis. Classification (NCBI taxonomy): domain Eukaryota; kingdom Metazoa; phylum Arthropoda; class Malacostraca; order Decapoda; family Cancridae; genus Cancer; species Cancer borealis. Next base: position 36,144 of record JAXIVD010000597.1, on the reverse strand, counting down.
GGCCACAAATTCCTCAAGACGATGGTCCAGCCCTAATGAAGTTTTCAGGTTTTTTAGAATGTTGTAGGGCAGCTATGCATTCTATTCCTCACTTGTCATTCCTTAATGATCCCAGAGAACACAGAAAATTACTAACAAAACTTCCTAGATCCATAATTAATAGTTGGAATGCGAAAATAAGTAAACATTGTTATAGCAGTTCTCAGTATGGGCCAGGGCAGTACCCACCCTTTGAAAGGTTTTCTAAATTCATCAACTCACAAGCTCATGCAGCATGTGATCCTTTTACTTCATACAATGCTGTGGTCATGGAAGCAAATGACAGTGGTAAAGGCAATGCAAGCTTGAACAGGAATAAGAGTAATAGGTCATATACCATGACTAAATTTAGAGGAAGTAAAGGTTTCATCTGAGGAAAGGACAGCTAGTTCCTTTAACAGTAAAGTAAATGTAGAGACTATGAAACAAGACTTTAAAGGAAAGGAAGGAAAGAGACAATTTTGTCGCTACTGTAAAGAGGAGCATGATTTAGAAAATTGTAAACTATTTGTAAAACTTGATCCTGATACAAAGTTTACATTTATCAAAGAAAAAAGATTATGTGCAGAATGTTTAAATTGGGGTCACATAAAGAAAGACTGTAGGAGAAAGAAATCATGTAAGGTATGTCAGAGATTCCATCCCACCGTTCTCCATAATGATGCTATAACATCTCAGACTCAAGAAAGACCAGAACGGGTAATTGATCTCAAGAAAAACGATGAAAGACCAGTTGTAATAAATGAGGTTAAGGTCAAACAGTCAGTTGCTGGAGACACACACACTTTAATAGTACCAGTGTGGATGTACCAAGAAGGTAATGAAGGGAATAAAGTGTTAGTGTATGCATTGTTGGACAATCAATCTGATGCTTGTTTCGTAAAGCAAAGTCTCTTAGATGAGGTGGGAGTGAGTGGACCGCAAATTTCTTTGCAAACTTCCACAATAAATGCAGAAGAGACAATTGTGTGTAATAAAGTCTCTGGACTTATAGTACGAGGCATCTATGATGAACGAGATATAGAGCTTCCACATGCATACTCTAGAGAGAATATCCCAGCACGACGAGATCAGATTCCTAGGAGGGAGACAGCAGAAGGATGGTCCCACTTATCTCTAATTGCTTCTAAACTCATGCCATATAGGTCAGATGTAGAAATAGGACTTCTGATTGGAGTGAATTGTAATGAAGCATTAGAACACAGGGAAGTGATTTCAGGGGAGTCTGGAGAGCCCTGTGGGATAAGAACAGTTAGGATGGGGCATCCAAGGAAGGGTTGCTCTTAATCAAGGCTTAGAAGATAATATCCTGACAGTATTTAGAATATTTGTACAAGAGGTCGAGATAAATCAGGAAAAAAGGGTAAGCTTCTTAGTCGTTCCATCAAGGACTAAGGAGATAATAAATCCCTCCCATGTAAAGGATATGTTTGAGCTTGATTTCAATGAAAGGAATTCAGCTGATATTCTATTATCGTATGAAGACAAAAGGTTTATGAATAAAATGAAAGCTGGAGTACATCAGCTGGAAGACAGGCATTACGAGTTGCCTCTTCCTCTTAAAAACGACAATATCAAGCTTCCAAACAATAAAACTTTGGCAGAGCATAGATTAATGAAGCTAAAAAAACAGACTTGACAAAGATAAACAACACCATAATAACTATAAAGTGTCCTTGGATAATATGATAGATAAAGGCTATGCAGAGGTTGTGCCTAAGGATCTAAATAAGGATGATGGTCAGGTTTGGTACATTCCACATCATGGAGTGTATCACTCTAAGAAACCAGGGAAACTCAGAGTAGTATTTGACTGCAGTGCAAACTATAAGAGTCAGTCTTTAAATGGCCATTTGTTACAGGGTCCAGACCTCACCAATAAATTGGTAGGGGTACTTTGCAGATTTAGGCAGGAACCTATTGCATTTGTTTGTGATATAGAAGCAATGTACCACCAAGTGAAGGTGAATCCAGAACACAGGGACATGCTTAGGTTCCTTTGGTGGAAAAATGGTGATGTAACTAAAGAAATTGTTGAATACAAAATGACGGCTCACTTGTTTGGTGCTACATCGTCTCCAAGTGTTGCCAATTTTGCATTAAAGAAGGCTGCAGATGACCATGAATATCTGTATGGTTCTGATGCAGCAAATTTTATAAGAACAGATTTTTATGTTAATGATGGCCTTAAGTCAGTGGCAACAGTGAATGAAGCCGTCACTCTGATGAAACAAAGCAAGGCAATATGTAGCATGGGAGGTTTCAACCTTCATAAGTTCTTGTCCAACAGTAGGGAAGTACTAGAAACGACATTCCCTCATGAAAGAGTGAATGTTGTTAAGAATTTAGATTTTAGTAAAGAAACACTGCCTATGGAAAGAACTCTGGGAATTCAATGGTGTATAGAGGCTGACACTTTTCAATTTAGGATACAGTTGAAGGATAAACCACTTACGAGAAGAGGTATTTTGTCCACTGTGAGCTCTGTATATGACCCGTTAGGTCTAGTGTCACCTGTTATTCTTGTGGGCAAACAAATCCTTCAAGAATTGTGTAAATGTGGGTCTAGTTGGGATGACGAGGTGCCAGATAATGTCAGATCTAAATGGGTAAAATGGAGAAATGAGTTGCACAAGTTGGAAGACCTCAGAATACCTAGATGCTATAAACCTGAGTCATTTGGAGAAGTCAAGAATGTTGAATTGCATCACTTTTCAGATGCCTGTCAAGATGGATATGGCCAGTGTTCTTACATTAGATTGATTAACGAGACTGGTAAGATACACTGTGCTTTAGTCATGACAAAATCGCGTGTCACGCCTCTAAAATCCATCACAATTCCCAGATTAGAACTTACAGCAGCAGTCGTGTCAGTTAGAGTTCATGCATTACTCAGGAAAGAACTTAACTACAAAAATGTAAAGGAAGTGTTTTGGTCTGACAGCAAAGTCGTCCTTGGTTACATAGCAAATGAGTCAAAGAGATTTCATGTGTATGTAGCTAACAGAGTACAGCAAATTAGAGACGAAACCTCACCTGATCAGTGGAAATATGTAGACACAGAGAATAACCCAGCTGATCATGCATCTCGAGGAATGATAGTACAGGAATTAATTACGAGCAAGAACTGGTGGAAAGGACCAGAATTCCTTTGGAATCAGAATGAAATTGCTCACTATCCTCAATGCAAGATTATAGATGATGATGATCCAGAGGTAAAGAAAATTGTATGCCATGCTGTATCTGCAAATGTACAAAGGCCTTCACCCCTCTTAAAGAGGCTTGAATATTTTTCTAAGTGGTTTCAAGCTAAGAGAGCAATTGCTGTATGCCTGAGGCTTCAGCATAAATTCAAATGTATCAGAAACCGTGACACTATAGTCAGCCAAAGTAAATATATACCAGTGACGGTAGCAGAAATAGCAGAATCAGAAAAGGAAATAATAAGATAAGTTCAAGTTGAGGCATTTCAAAGCGAAATAACTATGCTAAAGGGTAACAATGAGGATTCTGTATTCAGTAAAGACAAGAGGAGAGGTAAAGCAGTAGCCAGGACAAGTTCATTATACAAACTTGATCCCTTTATAGATGGGGATGGCATAATGAGAGTAGGAGGAAGATTAAGACAGGCTAACGTTCAAGATACCCTAAAACATCCAGCCATCCTTCCAAAACAGTCACACATCACTGATCTCATCATATGCCATCACCATGAAAGGGTCAGTCATCAAGGCAGGGGCATAACTTTAAATGAGATAAGATCATGTGGTTATTGGATTATAGGAGGATCTTCACTTGTGTCTAGGCATATTTCCAAGTGCGTTATTTGCCGCAAAGTTAGAAGTCACACACAAGGACAAAAGATGGCAGACTTGCCCACAGATAGACTGGAACCCTCACCTCCATTCACTTATTCGGCAGTTGATTTCTTTGGCCCCTTCTTTGTTAAACAGGGTAGAAACGAGCTAAAGAAATACGGAGTACTTTTCACTTGCATGGTGTCGAGAGCAGTACATCTTGAAACAGCAAACAGCATGGATACAAGCTCTTTCCTCAATGCATACCGTCGTTTTGTAGGGCGACGAGGCCCAGTTAGATAGTTGAGATGTGACCAAGGAACGAACTTTGTGGGAGCCAAAACTGAACTTAAAAAATGTTTGACAAATAATGTGAAACAAGAACTTATGAAGGACCAGTGCGACTGGATAGAGTTTAAAATGAATGTGCCCAATGCCAGCCATATGGGTGGTGTATGGGAGAGGCAGATACGAACAGTAAGGAATGTATTGTCAGTGTTACTTGATCAGCATGGTGGTCAGTTAGATGATGAGACCTTGAGGACATTTCTAGTCGAAGCAGAAACTATAGTTAATGGTCGTCCTCTAACGATTGACGGCTTAGAACCCTTTGTGATGCCTCCAAGTTAATCTCAAATAGGCCTACTGAATGTATCTTTTTTGTTTTATTTAGTCTGCCCTTAGATCCTGTATTCCCAAGGGGATACTGCATTATGTAAATGTTTTTACTCACACATCATTCATACTTTTATACTATATGTTTATATTAATGTTTATATTAGAATTGTTTCTCCAAACTTTCAAATCCTATGCAGTCAACCCCTCCCACCAGACAGTTTTCTATGGAAAGAAATTAGTATCATAATCTAATCACTATTAATAGTCATTAACTTGTCAAAATGCTCTCCATAGTCTAATATAATTAACCTACTTAGTTATCTTCTCACAAAACTTTGTTAAGGATGACGTAATATTGCATCATGTGAGGCGATCATGCCCCGGGGCCCGGGACGTGCAAAAAGTCACGTAGACAAAAATGTTCCCCTATATAGTAATCCAGAGATCAGGTTCAATAGATATCTAAATGTCACTTATTTAGCGTCAAAATTAATTTCCTATCAACTGATAACTATTTCACGTCTCAATAATTAATTAATAATAAGATCAAAGGAGGAATATCCTCGAAACCCCCCCTTCCCCCTTCTCATCTCCCGCCTTTTTCCCAGACAGCGTCACTCGTGGTTCAACATTGATTGTGTTCACAGGTGAGTGACATCGCTCTCGAAATCCCTCAATATTTGTGAAATTCAATGCCTCTCGCCATTATTATATAGTCCATAATCTTCCCCAATAGTCTGACAATACATGTAAACCCCTATTGAGATCTATTATAAGTGGATAATACCAATTTCCTTCTCTTAAAGAAGGACAACGTGGTTTCAAAACCGCATGGTCCCCTATTCCCTACAAAATATTTCATGGTGTACAATATATTTTTTTCACGGTAATTTCTATGTTATTGTGACTGTGTATTAACTTCTGAGTTAAGGAAGTGAATTATAGACTCGTGGTTCAACATTGATTGTGTTCACAGGGAAAGAATGCCTCCACGACAGTTACACCAATTTCTCATTTATTTTCTTTTATTTTGTAGATAAATGAACGGCTAGAAAGCCACTGCCAAATTTCCAAGTTAAGCTTTAGGAAACTATGTGTCACGTAAGACGGTCTGATAGACCCAGCCCATGTATTCAGGAATAGGAATCGCGTATTCCTACTTAGTGAGGAAGAATTATACTATGTATGCATAAACAGAAACATTGAGATCACCTTACTTTCGGAAATCCCCTGAGAAAAGGTTCTTTAACTGTTCTCAGGCCCAGTTACAAAATTATAACATTTTTAAGGTGATATTTTTCAGGGAAGGGAGTCAAGGGTATAATGTGTAATGTGTGAAGAGTTTGGTATCTCGAGGTGAGATAAGTATTGCCAACTCTGTATTTATTTTCTTTTTGAGGAAGATGATGTTTTCTGCCATGAGCCATTAAGTTGTCTGATACTATAACTAAGCCGTGTTTCTAAGACTCAATGATCAGCCTGTGATATTCAAAGTATAAATTAATTAAATAAAGAATAGAATAACAACAATTAACAACTATAAATAAGTAAATAAAATAACGCCCCCGTCCCCCCCCGGGCACCACACTGGTGGCTTAAGCGGTGGGATTCAAAGTGTTTTGAGCACTGCCTAACATTGCCACAACAAGGGAGAATGTAGAAAATTTCGGTAGTGAATCATTTCAGTAGGTTCGTGAAATTATACCCACTTAAAACAAAACACACACACACACTGTCGTGGAGAGCATGGAGCAGTACCTCGCAGACTTCGGCACCCCCCAGTCTGTGGTCCACAACAACGGGTTGGAGTTTGTGTCCCGGCAGTTCCAAGACGTCTGCCGGAGGTATCGGATTGCCAACTGCCATACAACCCCATATCATCCCCGAGGGAACAGCACCACGGAGAGGCTCCATTCGTCCCTCAAGACGGCACTGGCTATCCTATCCTGCCAGACAGTACTCAACCATGCTGTGCACTTTTCAACGGCCGTCCAGCCTTTCTTCGCCTTCTTCGGACGCCATGCCCCTCGTCAAGTGGATTCCCCCCTCCCCAGTAGGCTGATAGTTAGTTTTAAGATATAAAGGAACAGGTTTGGACAATTAGTGGTGCTAAGTTGCAATCCCCTTTGGAGGTATGTTGTTGGTGAATCGACCCAGGTGTGACAGGTCGACAGACTATCCACCTTAATTCCCCCCGGGCCTAGTTTGAGCCCTGAAGGAGTGGTGAACTTTTGAAGTAGAAGATAAGTTCACAGGATTGTGTGTAGTTCACACAATGGACTAGTTCAGGGAGCTGTAGGCCACTTTAACGTGAGGGAATCACACCTGGTAGTAGTGTGATTAGGCCTCTAAGCTACAGTCTGCCGGTGTTAGGAGGTGGAGGAGACATCAGGACGTAGCCTAAGCTCTGTCAAATGCTTCCTGTATGACCACTTGCTGCGGAAACGAATGAAGGGTGATTGAATGCAAATGTTGTGAGAAAATGAAGATGAATGACTGAGAATTTATGTTATTGTTTGTTTTGGTGTGAAAGCCAAGGGTAGGGAAGGCTCAACTTAGCTACCGAGTGTCCGGGATCTTGTACAGTTGACGAGATCATCCATACTTCTCTCATGAGTATGTGGACTGGGGTGTGCCCTACAATAATCTGAACTACAGCCAAGTAGCAGCAGTAGCCAGGCAATTGGTTTCTCAGGAACCACATATTACGTTGCCAGTGTTTTAGCCAGGAAGGGCTGCAGAAGTAGTGGAGTGGTGGGGAAGGTCGAGTGAATGTTAGACTGATGGAAAACCAAGGTGGGTTGTAGCCTTAGTGACCACTAAACCAGTTCCTAAATTGTAAACCTGTTAGGATGTAATTTTTTTTTATTAGTGAGTAAAAACATTTCACCCGGAGGGAAAAGTCGTGTGATGCCTCCAAGTTAATCTCAAATAGGCCTACTGAATGTATCTTTTTTGTTTTGTTTAGTCTGCCCTTAGATCCTGTATTCCCAAGGGGATACTGCATTATATAAATGTTTTTACTCACACATCATTCATACTTTTATACTATATGTTTATATTAATGTTTATATTAGAATTGTTTCTCCAAACTTTCAAATCCTATGCAGTCAACCCCTCCCACCAGACAGTTTTCTATGGAAAGAAATTAGTATCATAATCTAATCACTATTAATAGTCATTAACTTGTCAAAATGCTCTCCATAGTCTAATATAATTAACCTACTTAGTTATCTTCTCACAAAACTTTATTAAGGATGACGTAATATTGCATCATGTGAGGCGATCATGCCCCGGGGCCCGGGACGTGCAAAAAGTCACGTAGACAAAAATGTTCCCCTATATAGTAATCCAGAGATCAGGTTCAATAGATATCTAAATGTCACTTATTTAGCGTCAAAATTAATTTCCTATCAACTGATAACTATTTCACGTCTCAATAATTAATTAATCATAAGATCAAAGGAGGAATATCCTCGAAACCCCCCCTTCCCCCTTCTCATCTCCCGCCTTTTTCCCAGACAGCGTCACTCGTGGTTCAACATTGATTGTGTTCACAGGTGAGTGACATCGCTCTCGAAATCCCTCAATATTTGTGAAATTCAATGCCTCTCGCCATTATTATATAGTCCATAATCTTCCCCAATAGTCTGACAATACATGTAAACCCCTATTGAGATCTATTATAAGTGGATAATACCAATTTCCTTCTCTTAAAGAAGGACAACGTGGTTTCAAAACCGCATGGTCCCCTATTCCCTACAAAATATTTCATGGTGTACAATATATATTTTTCACGGTAATTTCTATGTTATTGTGACTGTGTATTAACTTCTGAGTTAAGGAAGTGAATTATAGACTCGTGGTTCAACATTGATTGTGTTCACAGGGAAAGAATGCCTCCACGACAGTTACAACAATTTCTCATTTATTTTCTTTTATTTTGTAGATAAATGAACGGCTAGAAAGCCACTGCCAAATTTCCAAGTTAAGCTTTAGGAAACTATGTGTCACGTAAGACGGTCGGTCTGATAGACCCAGCCCATGTATTCAGGAATAGGAATCGCGTATTCCTACTTAGTGAGGAAGAATTATACTATGTATGCATAAACAGAAACATTGAGATCACCTTACTTTCGGAAATCCCCTGAGAAAAGGTTCTTTAACTGTTCTCAGGCCCAGTTACAAAATTATAACATTTTTAAGGTGATATTTTTCAGGGAAGGGAGTCAAGGGTATAATGTGTAATGTGTGAAGAGTTTGGTATCTCGAGGTGAGATAAGTATTGCCAACTCTGTATTTATTTTCTTTTTGAGGAAGATGATGTTTTCTGCCATGAGCCATTAAGTTGTCTGATACTATAACTAAGCCGTGTTTCTAAGACTCAATGATCAGCCTGTGATATTCAAAGTATAAATTAATTAAATAAAGAATAGAATAACAACAATTAACAACTATAAATAAGTAAATAAAATAACGCCCCCGTCCCCCCCCGGGCACCACACTGGTGGCTTAAGCGGTGGGATTCAAAGTGTTTTGAGCACTGCCTAACATTGCCACAACAAGGGAGAATGTAGAAAATTTCGGTAGTGAATCATTTCAGTAGGTTCGTGAAATTATACCCACTTAAAACAAAACACACACACACACTGTCGTGGAGAGCATGGAGCAGTACCTCGCAGACTTCGGCACCCCCCAGTCTGTGGTCCACAACAACGGGTTGGAGTTTGTGTCCCGGCAGTTCCAAGACGTCTGCCGGAGGTATCGGATTGCCAACTGCCATACAACCCCATATCATCCCCGAGGGAACAGCACCACGGAGAGGCTCCATTCGTCCCTCAAGACGGCACTGGCTATCCTATCCTGCCAGACAGTACTCAACCATGCTGTGCACTTTTCAACGGCCGTCCAGCCTTTCTTCGCCTTCTTCGGACGCCATGCCCCTCGTCAAGTGGATTCCCCCCTCCCCAGTAGGCTGATAGTTAGTTTTAAGATATAAAGGAACAGGTTTGGACAATTAGTGGTGCTAAGTTGCAATCCCCTTTGGAGGTATGTTGTTGGTGAATCGACCCAGGTGTGACAGGTCGATAGACTATCCACCTTAATTCCCCCCGGGCCTAGTTTGAGCCCTGAAGGAGTGGTGAACTTTTGAAGTAGAAGATAAGTTCACAGGATTGTGTGTAGTTCACACAATGGACTAGTTCAGGGAGCTGTAGGCCACTTTAACGTGAGGGAATCACACCTGGTAGTAGTGTGATTAGGCCTCTAAGCTACAGTCTGCCGGTGTTAGGAGGTGGAGGAGACATCAGGACGTAGCCTAAGCTCTGTCAAATGCTTCCTGTATGACCACTTGCTGCGGAAACGAATGAAGGGTGATTGAATGCAAATGTTGTGAGAAAATGAAGATGAATGACTGAGAATTTATGTTATTGTTTGTTTTGGTGTGAAAGCCAAGGGTAGGGAAGGCTCAACTTAGCTACCGAGTGTCCGGGATCTTGTACAGTTGACGAGATCATCCATACTTCTCTCATGAGTATGTGGACTGGGGTGTGCCCTACAATAATCTGAACTACAGCCAAGTAGCAGCAGTAGCCAGGCAATTGGTTTCTCAGGAACCACATATTACGTTGCCAGTGTTTTAGCCAGGAAGGGCTGCAGAAGTAGTGGAGTGGTGGGGAAGGTCGAGTGAATGTTAGACTGATGGAAAACCAAGGTGGGTTGTAGCCTTAGTGACCACTAAACCAGTTCCTAAATTGTAAACCTGTTAGGATGTAATTTTTTTTTATTAGTGAGTAAAAACATTTCACCCGGAGGGAAAAGTCGTGTGATGCCTCCAAGTTAATCTCAAATAGGCCTACTGAATGTATCTTTTTTGTTTTGTTTAGTCTGCCCTTAGATCCTGTATTCCCAAGGGGATACTGCATTATATAAATGTTTTTACTCACACATCATTCATACTTTTATACTATATGTTTATATTAATGTTTATATTAGAATTGTTTCTCCAAACTTTCAAATCCTATGCAGTCAACCCCTCCCACCAGACAATTTTCTATGGAAAGAAATTAGTATCATAATCTAATCACTATTAATAGTCATTAACTTGTCAAAATGCTCTCCATAGTCTAATATAATTAACCTACTTAGTTATCTTCTCACAAAACTTTGTTAAGGATGACGTAATATTGCATCATGTGAGGCGATCATGCCCCGGGGCCCGGGACGTGCAAAAAGTCACGTAGACAAAAATGTTCCCCTATATAGTAATCCAGAGATCAGGTTCAATAGATATCTAAATGTCACTTATTTAGCGTCAAAATTAATTTCCTATCAACTGATAACTATTTCACGTCTCAATAATTAATTAATAATAAGATCAAAGGAGGAATATCCTCGAAACCCCCCCTTCCCCCTTCTCATCTCCCGCCTTTTTCCCAGACAGCGTCACTCGTGGTTCAACATTGATTGTGTTCACAGGTGAGTGACATCGCTCTCGAAATCCCTCAATATTTGTGAAATTCAATGCCTCTCGCCATTATTATATAGTCCATAATCTTCCCCAATAGTCTGACAATACATGTAAACCCCTATTGAGATCTATTATAAGTGGATAATACCAATTTCCTTCTCTTAAAGAAGGACAACGTGGTTTCAAAACCGCATGGTCCCCTATTCCCTACAAAATATTTCATGGTGTACAATATATATTTTTCACGGTAATTTCTATGTTATTGTGACTGTGTATTAACTTCTGAGTTAAGGAAGTGAATTATAGACTCGTGGTTCAACATTGATTGTGTTCACAGGGAAAGAATGCCTCCACGACAGTTACACCAATTTCTCATTTACTTTCTTTTATTTTGTAGATAAATGAACGGCTAGAAAGCCACTGCCAAATTTCCAAGTTAAGCTTTAGGAAACTATGTGTCACGTAAGACGGTCTGATAGACCCAGCCCATGTATTCAGGAATAGGAATCGCGTATTCCTACTTAGTGAGGAAGAATTATACTATGTATGCATAAACAGAAACATTGAGATCACCTTACTTTCGGAAATCCCCTGAGAGAAGGTTCTTTAACTGTTCTCAGGCCCAGTTACAAAATTATAACATTTTTAAGGTGATATTTTTCAGGGAAGGGAGTCAAGGGTATAATGTGTAATGTGTGAAGAGTTTGGTATCTCGAGGTGAGATAAGTATTGCCAACTCTGTATTTATTTTCTTTTTGAGGAAGATGATGTTTTCTGCCATGAGCCATTAAGTTGTCTGATACTATAACTAAGCCGTGTTTCTAAGACTCAATGATCAGCCTGTGATATTCAAAGTATAAATTAATTAAATAAAGAATAGAATAACAACAATTAACAACTATAAATAAGTAAATAAAATAACGCCCCCGTCCCCCCCCGGGCACCACACTGGTAGCTTAAGCGGTGGGATTCAAAGTGTTTTGAGCACTGCCTAACATTGCCACAACAAGGGAGAATGTAGAAAATTTCGGTAGTGAATCATTTCAGTAGGTTCGTGAAATTATACCCACTTAAAACAAAACACACACACACACTGTCGTGGAGAGCATGGAGCAGTACCTCGCAGACTTCGGCACCCCCCAGTCTGTGGTCCACAACAACGGGTTGGAGTTTGTGTCCCGGCAGTTCCAAGACGTCTGCCGGAGGTATCGGATTGCCAACTGCCATACAACCCCATATCATCCCCGAGGGAACAGCACCACGGAGAGGCTCCATTCGTCCCTCAAGACGGCACTGGCTATCCTATCCTGCCAGACAGTACTCAACCATGCTGTGCACTTTTCAACGGCCGTCCAGCCTTTCTTCGCCTTCTTCGGACGCCATGCCCCTCGTCAAGTGGATTCCCCCCTCCCCAGTAGGCTGATAGTTAGTTTTAAGATATAAAGGAACAGGTTTGGACAATTAGTGGTGCTAAGTTGCAATCCCCTTTGGAGGTATGTTGTTGGTGAATCGACCCAGGTGTGACAGGTCGATAGACTATCCACCTTAATTCCCCCCGGGCCTAGTTTGAGCCCTGAAGGAGTGGTGAACTTTTGAAGTAGAAGATAAGTTCACAGGATTGTGTGTAGTTCACACAATGGACTAGTTCAGGGAGCTGTAGGCCACTTTAACGTGAGGGAATCACACCTGGTAGTAGTGTGATTAGGCCTCTAAGCTACAGTCTGCCGGTGTTAGGAGGTGGAGGAGACATCAGGACGTAGCCTAAGCTCTGTCAAATGCTTCCTGTATGACCACTTGCTGCGGAAACGAATGAAGGGTGATTGAATGCAAATGTTGTGAGAAAATGAAGATGAATGACTGAGAATTTATGTTATTGTTTGTTTTGGTGTGAAAGCCAAGGGTAGGGAAGGCTCAACTTAGCTACCGAGTGTCCGGGATCTTGTACAGTTGACGAGATCATCCATACTTCTCTCATGAGTATGTGGACTGGGGTGTGCCCTACAATAATCTGAACTACAGCCAAGTAGCAGCAGTAGCCAGGCAATTGGTTTCTCAGGAACCACATATTACGTTGCCAGTGTTTTAGCCAGGAAGGGCTGCAGAAGTAGTGGAGTGGTGGGGAAGGTCGAGTGAATGTTAGACTGATGGAAAACCAAGGTGGGTTGTAGCCTTAGTGACCACTAAACCAGTTCCTAAATTGTAAACCTGTTAGGATGTAATTTTTTTTTATTAGTGAGTAAAAACATTTCACCCGGAGGGAAAAGTCGTGTGATGCCTCCAAGTTAATCTCAAATAGGCCTACTGAATGTATCTTTTTTGTTTTGTTTAGTTTGCCCTTAGATCCTGTATTCCCAAGGGGATACTGCATTATATAAATGTTTTTACTCACACATCATTCATACTTTTATACTATATGTTTATATTAATGTTTATATTAGAATTGTTTCTCCAAACTTTCAAATCCTATGCAGTCAACCCCTCCCACCAGACAATTTTCTATGGAAAGAAATTAGTATCATAATCTAATCACTATTAATAGTCATTAACTTGTCAAAATGCTCTCCATAGTCTAATATAATTAACCTACTTAGTTATCTTCTCACAAAACTTTGTTAAGGATGACGTAATATTGCATCATGTGAGGCGATCATGCCCCGGGGCCCGGGACGTGCAAAAAGTCACGTAGACAAAAATGTTCCCCTATATAGTAATCCAGAGATCAGGTTCAATAGATATCTAAATGTCACTTATTTAGCGTCAAAATTAATTTCCTATCAACTGATAACTATTTCACGTCTCAATAATTAATTAATAATAAGATCAAAGGAGGAATATCCTCGAAACCCCCCCTTCCCCCTTCTCATCTCCCGCCTTTTTCCCAGACAGCGTCACTCGTGGTTCAACATTGATTGTGTTCACAGGTGAGTGACATCGCTCTCGAAATCCCTCAATATTTGTGAAATTCAATGCCTCTCGCCATTATTATATAGTCCATAATCTTCCCCAATAGTCTGACAATACATGTAAACCCCTATTGAGATCTATTATAAGTGGATAATACCAATTTCCTTCTCTTAAAGAAGGACAACGTGGTTTCAAAACCGCATGGTCCCCTATTCCCTACAAAATATTTCATGGTGTACAATATATATTTTTCACGGTAATTTCTATGTTATTGTGACTGTGTATTAACTTCTGAGTTAAGGAAGTGAATTATAGACTCGTGGTTCAACATTGATTGTGTTCACAGGGAAAGAATGCCTCCACGACAGTTACAACAATTTCTCATTTATTTTCTTTTATTTTGTAGATAAATGAACGGCTAGAAAGCCACTGCCAAATTTCCAAGTTAAGCTTTAGGAAACTATGTGTCACGTAAGACGGTCGGTCTGATAGACCCAGCCCATGTATTCAGGAATAGGAATCGCGTATTCCTACTTAGTGAGGAAGAATTATACTATGTATGCATAAACAGAAACATTGAGATCACCTTACTTTCGGAAATCCCCTGAGAAAAGGTTCTTTAACTGTTCTCAGGCCCAGTTACAAAATTATAACATTTTTAAGGTGATATTTTTCAGGGAAGGGAGTCAAGGGTATAATGTGTAATGTGTGAAGAGTTTGGTATCTCGAGGTGAGATAAGTATTGCCAACTCTGTATTTATTTTCTTTTTGAGGAAGATGATGTTTTCTGCCATGAGCCATTAAGTTGTCTGATACTATAACTAAGCCGTGTTTCTAAGACTCAATGATCAGCCTGTGATATTCAAAGTATACATTAAATAAATAACTCAAGTAAAATCTGAGAAAGTGATTCTGTGTTAATACTAACCTCCGTTGTTGTGGGAGGTGCTCAACACTCTTGAAAAAGGATATGAAACAAATCCACGAATCCATGTGCCTTATTGAAACTCAGTCCACTCTACCAAATAACTAAATTGTTAAATCAGTTCCCCTTTTCTTTTCATTGGTCGCCTATATTTCCCTGGTAGTAATTATTTTCTCTTTCGAATATTTTAACTTCCCTTTAGGAAGAAATTAAATTCCCTGAGAATCCCCTAATTCTCATTAAACCTTTGGGGGTGGTGGCAGCTTTCTTTTCTTAATATTCAGGGAAATATCCAACATCAGGGACCATTAATTAATATAATTAATCAAAGTAAATATCTTTTTAATTGCCATGAGAGTTCCCCATTCGAAGTTAATTTAATGACAAGGCACCACACTGGTGGTCCTTCAGCAGTGAAGTGAAAGTAAAACAAATAAATAAAATAACGCCCCCGTCCCCCCCCCGGGCACCACACCTTAACACCTAACATGTTGCTGACTATGAAAACAAAGGTAGTGCTGCCTCTTTCAAACAACTTTGAGAGAAATTACTTATACTGTAGAAAAAGATGGCGTAGGGTGCAATATTTGGCTAATGAGTTTTGGTCAAGATGGAAAAGAGAGTACATGCAATCCTTGCAAGTTTGAAAAAAATGGACCAAAACTCGAAGAAATCTTATGGTCAATGATGTTGTTATTGTAAAGGATCATAATCTGCCAAGAAACAGTTGGAGATTGGATAGAGTCATAGAAGCTTTGCCTGATAATGACGGTCTTGTAAGAAAGGTTAAGCTCATGATAGCAGATTCTAATATTGACAATCAGGGAAAACGTACAAGATGTGTAAACATAATGGAAAGATCTATCCACAGTCTTGTTCTCTTGGTAGAATGTGATAATGGTGAAGATCAGGGTATCCCCGACAAGGAGCCTTTGTAATTTAAGTGCCTTATGATGTGCCAGTATTAGTTTTAAGGCAAATTGTCTTTTAGTTTATAAGGTAAATTGTTGTACAATTTAGGGGAGCCATGTAACTGTATGTATATTTTATCATTCCTTTGTTGATCTCCTTTATATAAGGATATTTAGAAGGTTCAAATACTGTAAAGAAGGATCAGTAGATGCCTTGTTGTTTCATAGTAAAGGCGATCACATTGCTTATAGCGACTTGTTCACGTCACTCATTGCTGACAAGAGAAGCACGCTCGCAGGATGTGATTGAGGTGAGATCTGTTTATTTCTTATATATTGTGGTATAAATTGACTGTTATGATGATTTATTGATTGTAAGCATTACTTGAAGTGTATGACAATGCCATGAGAATGTATGTGTATTCGTTCTGTGACTGGAAATGTATATTTTCTGTTCTTTACGACATGGTAGAGCCAGCCAGACATGGCATAACCAGACATGGTTATGAAAATAGAGGACTGAGCTTCAATAAACGTCATCGGGAAATACGGATTTCTGTTCACCCCGGTGAGGAAGCATGTCCTGCCATGCCTGTAAAACAGTTCACATTAATTAGAAGCCTGCGAAAGCCGCTACAATACATGACAAACAGCATGTCAGAGACCTGGGAGTAATGATGAGCAACGATGCCACATTCACCCACCACATCACCAATGCAGCTAGAAGTATGAGTGGGTGGATATTGCCTCAAAAAACTAGTACTCCCAAGGCTTGAGTACTGCTGCCAACTATGGTTTCCACACAAGATACAAGACATAGCTGCCTTGGAATCCCCTCAGAGAACTTTCACCACCAAAATCCAGGGAGTACAACATCTCAATTACTGGGAGAGGTTGGCCCACCTCAAATTGTACTCCTTACAGAGGAGGAGGGAGTGATGTATGTGATGTATGTGTGGAAGATCTTGGAAGGCAGAGTACCAAATGTTGGCATCGAGGCAAACCACCATCCAAGACGAGGCAGGCTGTGTCACATCAGAAGAAGTGAAGATAGTGTGCAAGGTATAAGGACACTAATTCATCACTCCATCAAGTCCTAGACTTTTCAACTGTCTCCCGAGTGACCTTCGGAACCTCTCCAACATCAACATTAACTCCTTCAAGAGGATGTTGTTTTATATTTGCTGGCATGATGGCCAGCTGGGCTATTCAGAGCCCTTATCCTTCAAGAGGAGGCTGGATAGGTGGTTAAGTGGCCTGCCTGACCACCCACCAATCCCAGGATATCCCAGCAGTCACCACAACACACTACCGGAAGTCTGCCAGCTACGAGGTGTTGAAAAAGAGCAATTGCCTGGAACAAGTGGAGGCCCACCTCAGCTTTGTCATTAACAAATAGAATCCACCAAAGTAACCAAAGTAAGTAAGTAATCATAATGGAAGGTTGTGTGGTGGTGTGAAACAAAGCAAATGATAAAATAGTTGCAAGCAAACCTGTCATGTGTATCCCTAAATAAATTACATTACTCCAATAAATACGAAAACTCATGTATGGAAAAGGTATTGATTGGTTTGTAACTCATGCTAAGTAGCTCCTCTGTTTTTTAAGGGAAACGATTATTATTGCGCAAAGTTTAATTTAGGTGTGACTTGGAGAAGTTGAGATTAGGTAAGGTAAGATTTGGTTAGATAGGCATGTAGATAAAATATTTAGTATTCCTTACATAACAGAGTACTATTTGCCAAAGTTGTGTGTTAAATTAATATATAACATTCTAGGTACCAGTATAGTATAGAAACTTGAAAGAATTAATCTAACTTGCCCCAGTCTCTGCAGACATCAACATGTGGATTCTGGAAGCTAACCTAACACAAACCCTTATTTTTTGTTAAACTTAGCCTAACCTAGCCCTGAGACATGCAGTATGTGCCTGGAAATAAAAAAAGTGACATTTATCTGTAATGCCCACTTAAAAGGGAATTATACTATTCTTACTGACAGAGAAGACCCAACTTTTGAGCAAGCACATATTTACATCTACACAAATTGTAAACAGAAGAGTGAAATATTAACACATTTTTTTCAGTCTAACAAACATTACTTGTATATTTCAGCATACATCGACAATTCCGTCATATCCGGAACCTTCAGCACCATCAACATGGCCACATACGAAGGGTTGTGACAGACCGAAGCAAACCATGACAGAGGAAGAATTCCTGATGAGGTTCCGATTAAGTAAAGAATGCACACTTTCATTGATAGAGCATCAACTGCCCCATGCTCTTAACAACAGAGGTAGGCATGGCCCACATGTGTCATTATCACCTTGTTTTTGTGCTTAAATATTTGTCAGGTGATGAGCTATTCACAATTGACCAATGTCCATTTTTACTTATCAAAGTATTTCATTAATAGTAAAGTACCAGGTAGCTGTGGTAAATAAGGGTTCCGGACAAAAGTTCGTATAGAAAAAGTTCGCATGGCAATAATTCGTAGGATAAAGTTCGTTTGCCTAAAGTACGTAGGGTATAAAGTTCGTCATGTAAAAAGTTCGTAATGGAAAAAATTTGTAAGGTTAAATGTTCGTCGTGCAAATGTTCGTTAGAAAAATATTCGTACGTGCAAAAGTTCGTATGGAAAAAGTTCGTACGCAAATGTTCGTAAGCAAAACGTTCGTACGCAAATGTTCGTCAGGGATAAGGTTCGTCTGACAAAAATACGTAAGTAAAAGTTTGTACGCTAAAGTTCGTATAAAGACGTTCGTATGGTATAAAGTACGTATGTAAAATATTCGTAGGCGGCGGTGGTGGTGGTGATGCTGGTTGTCATCAGGGTCGGCTCTCAGCGACACCTCACCATTTCTCATGGATTTCGGACAAAAGTTCGCATAGAAAATCTTCGTATAGCAACTATCCATAGTAACTTATTACCATACAAACATGCTTACGAACCCATGAGAAATAGTGGGATGTCGCTGAGAGCCGACCCTGATAAGTGTGTGTGTGTGTGTTAAGGTGGTGGTTGTGATGGTGGTGTAATTATTGTAGTAGTAGTAGTAGTAGTTGTAGTATATGGAGAGGAGTAGTAATAGTAGTATATGGATAGTAGTAGTAGTAGTAGTATAGTATTATTATTATTATTATTATTATTATTATTATTAGTAGTAGTAGTAGTAGTAGTAGTAGTAGTAGTAGAAGTAGTAGTAGTAGTAGAAGTAGTAGTAGTAGAAGTAGTAGTAGTAGAAGTAATAGTAGTAGTAGTAGTAGTAGCAGCATATGGAGGAGGGTATTAGTAGTAGTATGTGGATGATGGAAGTAGTAGTAATAGTAATAGTAGTAGAAGTATATGGAGAATAGTAGTAGTAGTAGTATTTATAGTAATACACACAGACGCACGCGTTTGTGTGTATTATTACTACTACTGCTACTACTACTGTACTACAATTACACTATTACGAACTTGACCACCATCACCACCACCACAACTCTCTCTCTCTCTCTCTCTCTCTCTCTCTCTCTCTCTCTCTCTCTCTCTCTCTCTCTCTCTCTCTCTCTCTCTCTCTCTCTCTCTTTAATCCATTATTTAATCTAATGACATGCATTCACATTAATGAGTACTATTACTACAAAAAGCGTCTTGGAGAAAATGTTTCACAATTGGCAACATGTTAATTCTGACAATCAGTGATTAGCTGTCAGACCATGAGGAGAGCAGGGCGGAGGAATATGTGCAAAAATGTGTCACAACGGGAAAACGCGTACAGGACCCGTACAATATCGGTATTCGTACTTGTCTATCTTGTTTTTAGTGTCGTTGCCGTTGGCATCGTCAGAGGTAGCGCGTTTCACGTGGGCGAAGGTGGCTGCTGTAGGTTGCCTGAGACCGTTTAGTATAGTTGTTTCAAGATGAAGGTGGTGTTGGGATGTATGCGGTCCCGGATTGCCCACGAAGGATTTTTCTATGTGACAGATTATGTGAGGAAAGACAAGACCTACATGAAGTGCAGCGTGGTGAAGGGCATGTGTTGTAAGGGCCGCGGAATTTGGACTGCTGAGGGCTTCATGAAAACCGCGGAGCATAGCCACGCACCAAATCAGTCTGTTATCGAGCGTGCAAAAGCACGCGCTGTGATGAAAGAAAGGGCTGAGGGGACCGTGGAGCCAGTGCATGAAGTGAGGGATGCGGCTGAAAGGGACATGAGCTTGGCTGCCAGGGCTGACATGCCACGGGAAGGTGACATTAACCGCAGCATCAGACGCTACCGCAAGCGAGCAAGGCAAGCTCCTGCTGAGCCAGCGACCATCGATGATCTCGTCATATCACCCGAGCTTGGTCTGACCCAAGAATCGCAGAGCCTGCTTGCGACACGCTTCTTGTTATATGACAGCGGCGATGACGAGGCCTACAATGACAAAAGGATAGTACTGTACAGCAGTGACTGGGGACTGCAGAATCTGGCCTACAGTCTTCACTGGGTAGCTGATGGCACGCTCAAGGTCTCTCCAGTACTCTTCCAGCAGCTGTATACAATACATGCCACCGTCTTGGGCATAACAGTGCCTTGTGCATATGCACTGCTGCAAGACAAGAGCGCACACACCTACAGGCAGGTAGGTTCAAGCACGGATTCAAGCTCGATAAAGTTAGATTAGAAAAAGGAAATAGGAAGAAATTGGTTCTCAATCAGAGTGGTAGATGACTGGAATAGACTCAGTAATCAGGTTGCTAGTGCAGTCAATAGTGAGCTTTTAAAGATTAGGCAAATTTATGGATAAAGACGATAGGTATGTACGTATGTTTTATACAGGGATTGCCTTGTGTAGGCCTGCGGGCTTCTTGCAGCTTCCCTTATGTTCTTTTGTCCTTAGGTGCTGAGCAAAGTGCGCGCAGCCATACATGAGAGTCACCCAGACATCCCAAGCCTCGGTGGCACCGTGATGACTGATCTCGAACGAGCGGCTATGAACGCGTTCCAAGAAGTCTTCCCCCAAAAGCTGCAGTCCACCTGCTTTTTTCACCTCGCCCAGAACGTCTGTAGAAAGGTGCAGAACGTCGGACTCCAGCAGCACTACGCCGATGACGCCGACTTTGCGCTGCAGGTGAGAAGTATTTCAGATTTGTTCATGTTTATAAGTTCGCAATATTTGACTTTTATATACACACACACACACACACACACACACACACACACACACACTCACACACTCACACACACACACACACACACACACACATACACACACACACACACACACACACACACACACACACACACACACACATTCACTCACTCTTACTCATTCACTCACTCACACTCACTGACTCTCACTCACATTCGCACATTCACTGCAGAAGTCTTTTCAAATAATACAACTAACGATAAATATCTTTGCAGGTGCGGAGCCTGCCGGCTATTACGTTCCTGCCCCCCGTCGATATTCCTGCTGTGTTTCATGCGGTAGTCGGTTCCCTGCCAGACGACTGCATCAACCTAGTCACGTACTTCGAGAATACGTACATAGGCCACGAGCTTGGTGGTAGATGGAGGCCCCCAGCCTACGAGCCGAAAGAGTGGACCCAGTTTCAGCGCACACTCGATGGGTTGGGTCACATGAACAACAGCATTGAGGGGTGGCACCGGAGATTTGCAGGAAGAGCTGGTGTCCATCCCAACGTCTTCAGCCTGATCCAACGAATTCAGGCTGAGGAAGAACACTGGCGAGTGGAGGTGGCAAAGGTACAGGCCGGGGCGGCACTGAAACGGCGGAAGCCTCAGTGGGAACAGCTAAGTGATCGTCTCGCAACTCTGGCACACCTACGCCGCGATGGAAATATTAACATCATGGACTATGTGCGCAGTGTGGCTCACAACTTCACATTCTAAAATGTCCTTTCTATTTCTTTCTTTTTGTGATAACTGAAGTTTGTTTGCTGCAGGCAAAGAACCTTATATGTACTTCTATGAATTTATGATTATTTAGTGCGGACATGTAAATCTGTTTTTTTTTTCGTCAGGAAGATTATTCTTGTTTGGCTGCAGGCAAGTAGCTGCCATTATATATATTTTCTTTTCTTTAATTGAGTTTTGTCTGGCTACAGAAAAGTAGCAGAAAGATGTGATCCAGTCATCTATGGAATAATTGGTATTGTAATTGGGATTAGTCTATCTTTAGCCAGTTTTCGTTTTCTCTTTTTTTTGGGGGGGTGGATGGGGATAGCACAAAAAAATGCAGGTTCAGAGTAAGCATCCTCTGGACCATCAATATCAGCGGGTGGACGACAATGCAGGCTATATCCCACACAATGGGCTGATCATTGAGGACTGAGCACAGCTGACTGATATAACTGGCAAATAAAACCACGAGGACTTACCTTATGACTTTCAGGCCACGAACTGTTAATTGATCGAAAGACAATTCACCCGAAAGAGATTTTGCAATAGGGCATAATAAGTAAATGATAATTAACAAGATGATAATTAAATTTTGGCAATAAGCAGTGAATATATATATATATATATATATATATATATATATATATATATATATATAATATATATATATATATATATATATATATATATATATATATATATATATATATATATATATATATATGTATATGTATATATATATATATATATATATATATATATATATATATATATATATATATATATATATATATATTATATATATATATATATATATATATATATATATATATATATAATATATATATATATATATATATATATATATATATATATATATATATATATAATACATATATCTATCTATCTATCTATCTATATATATATATATATATATATATATATATATATATATATATATATATATATATATATATATATATATGTATATATATATATATGTATATATATATAATATATATATATATATATATATATATATATATATATATATATATATATATATATATATATAATACATATATCTATCTATCTATCTATCTATCTATCTATCTATATATATATATATATATATATATATATATATATATATATATATATATGTATATATGTATATATATATATAATATATATATAATATATATATATATATATATATATATATATATATATATAATACATATATCTATCTATATCTATCTATCTATCTATCTATCTATCTATCTATATATATATATATATATATATATATATATATATATATATATATATATATATATATATATGTGTGTGTTTGTGTGTGTGTGTGCATTTTTTAACATAACTTGGCGACCATAAGGTCTCCCAGTGGTGAAACACAAGATCTTTATTCTTGAAATAATTCCTGGAGGCAATGGCTCATCATGTTTGTGTGCTCAATGTATATATTTTGCGTTAACGAGAAGGCGGTGGCGGCAGAGTGCAAGGTGGTTGTCGGTGGCGGAGGCGAAGTAAGCGGTGATAGTGGTGGTGATGCTGGTTGTCATCAGGGTCAGCTCTCAGCGACACCCCACCATTTCTCATGGATTTCGGACAAAAGTTTGTATAGAAAATCTTCGTATAGCAACTATCCATAGTGACTTATTACCATACAAACATGCTTACGAACTTTTCCGTATGTACTACTTTACCCAGAAGAATTTTATCCCTGACGAACATTTGCGTACGAATAATTGCATATGATTTTTTTTCTATACGAACTTTTGTCCCGACGAACTTTTGTCATTACGAATATTTTACATATGTACTTTATACCATACGAACATTTGCATACGAACTTTAGCATACGTATTTTTGTCAGACGAACTTTTTCTCTGACGAACATTTGCGTACGAACAATTGCGTACGAACATTTGCATACGAACTTCTGTCCCGACGAACTTTTGTCGTTACGAATATTTTACATACATACTTTATACCATACGAACATTTGCATACGAACTTTTGCATACGTACTTTTTCCATACGAACTTTATCCCTTACGAACATTTGCTTACGAACAATTGCGTATGAACTTTATGCATACGAACTATTTACATACGTACTTTGGTCCTAGAACCGGTAAATAAGGTGCCTTCACTACCTGTGAGCACAAGTAAAAGTAGTTGTTATGTTTACTGTACTGCCTACATACTGTAACTCCTATGATGTACCGTATTTGGTTTGCTAAGGCAAATTATCTTAGTGTTATCTGAAAGGCTATATGAAGCTGCCTAGAGATCAATTAATTTATACAGTAAAAAATTTTGCCTGCACATGGTTTGAGTGAAGTATTTAATGATTTTTCTTTCATCACAGGCTGTCCCATACCATCTCACATGCAGGTCCTAATTGGATTGAGATACATTGCCACTGGAAACGACCAACTTGGTATATCAGATTGGTGTGACGTATCACAGTCATGTTAGTAAATGTGTTGCCAAGGTAGCATATGCAATTGGAAGTTTGTGTGCAGAGTTCATCAAGTTTCCAGCCCAAGCTGATATCGCCAGGATCAAGCAAGAATTTATGACTATAGCTGGTATGCCAGGTGTAATTGGGTGCATTGACTGCACTCATAATGCAATTGAGATGCCAAGTCACCCGCGTCCTGAAGTTATCCGCAACAGAAAAGGCCATTTTTTGTTTAATGTACAGGCAGTATGTGGCCCTCAGTTGCAGCTGTACAACATTGTAGCTCGGTGGCCTGGCAGTGCACATGACAGCAATATCTTTGATAACAGTCGACTCTGTCAGGAACTCAAAAATGGTATCCTGCCTGGACACTTGCTGGGTGACAGTGGCTATCCCAGTCGTGAATATTTGCTGACTCCTCTGACGGCTCCTCATGGCCGTGGAGAGAACCGCTATAATGCTTCTCATATCAGAACACGAAACGCTGTTGAGAGAGCATTTGGACTATTAAAGAAAAGATTTACTTGCCTTGGGAAGAAAATGAGAACTTCTTTGAGAAACACAAAACACATAATTGTTGCTGCTGCAGTTCTCCACAATTTGGCCATCGCCTACAGAGTACCAGACCCAGATCATGCAATTCATGAACCTGAGGATCCAGATGACCCAGAAGCCCAAGGAAACATCATACAAGAGGATGAATTGAGGCAGCAACCTCGAGCAGTGAGAAATATTCAAGGAGTCTTTAAAAGACAGCAAATCATCAGAGAATATTTTGCTTAGGAGAAAAATATAATCACTATGCTTATTTTGCTTAGGAGAAAAATATCATAACTATGCTTAAAGTGACCAAACACCAACTTCAAAGTAAATAAAAACAAATTTGACCCAAACTTCGTTTTTTTGGTCACCTTGATGTATATACAGTACAGGTTGGGTAAATAAACTAAAAACAGAAACTGTTATTTGTAGTTTAATTTCCAAAATATACACTACATTAGTCAGAATCTTTATATTGCAGACCTTAACACAATGCACAATTTCATCTTTGTAATAAAATATATATAATTGCATATTGCACTGAATAAAAATAATGGTAGATCATCTTTGTAGAAAAAAATTGAAATTGAAAATGAGCAGTGTAAAGCATTAATTGAATTTATCACAAATGATTTTGGTTACCTTTCCTAGTTCCCCTGTTACTTCCAACAGTTTCTTGCCTACATCAAGCCAGGTTTGATGAACCTGGACATGAAGATTTGTATCCTCGTTTTCTCGTTTTATTTTTTTTAATTTTTCTTTCTTAATTTCAACATCTAGTCTTAGGCTCTCCATTGTCTTCTTATGTTCTCTCCGCTGCATCTCGAGAGATGCTTTGAAGCTGGCCTCTTGAGTGAACTTTCTTGTTTGTAGACGCTTTGGGGCTGAGGAAGAATTTGATTGGCCAGGTGTTGATGTGTATGCTGATGTGTGTGTGTTTCTTGGAGTGTCCTGTGTCACTGTAGTTTCTTGAAAGGTGACGGAAGCTGGTGTGATGTGTGTTGCATTGGATTCTGTTGAGATGAGTGTAGTGTTGGGTGTGATAGGTGTTATGTTGGAGTCTGTGGAAGTATTAGTATGCTGTGGTGTTATTTGGGCATCAATTACTGGTATATCAAATTCAGACCCATCATCGCTGATAACTATCACAGACTGTGGCTGACCTAAAAAAGACAGAAAAAAAAAATTGTTGATTATATTGGAAAACATGTTTCTGCAAACTGTAGGGCTATTAATTCCTCCAAACAATGCTGCAAAACAGATTCCCTGGAAGTATACTGAAGTGATCTTGCTTTTTGACAGTTAGGAGGAGTCTTTGCCCATTGATTTCTCCGAAAATAAATGAACCCCTTAAAACGATGTCACTGGCTCCCACACTGCAAATATTTAAACACGCACAGGGTGCACAATATAGTAAAAATTAAGAAAAAAAGTTGATATTGTGCAGTACTTAATGTCTGGAGTGGTACAGTATGATAGTCTAAGCCTAGCTTTGAAAATAGCACTTTTTACAAACTGGAAAGCATCAAGCAAATATGAAAGCAATGAATGATTTACCTTATCCTAATAATTACACAGGTATGGGCCGTACCTTGTGAGACATAATAATAGTGCAACAGGTTTAACATTTCACAAAAAGTAGGACTTACCAGTACTCTGAATCGCATCACTGTCCAGTTCATTCTCCTCACCATCAAGATCATCAGCAATGATGGTAAGGATTTTAGCTGTCTCATCATCTTCAGGCTTTGGAGGAGCACCATCACCTGTCCTCATAACCTCCTGCTTATGAAAAGCATGCTCTTTCTTTGCTCTGAAAATTAGACAAAAGAGTAAGTGGTTAAATGATTGTTTTTGTTCAAAGCAATTAGTCTAACTAGTATATAGCCTGAAATTATATACAGTATATACTTCAATAACTCATAAGTGAGGATAAAATAGGGCTAGCCCTAACCTAACTGAGGCTTAGCATGTGGTTACTTAGGCTATATGAACCTTGATAAATTACACCACAGATAATCATACCTTTAGCTGCCATGAGAATTTATTTACACCAAAATAAGATTATTTAGCCTGAAATTACTGCTCAGCATTTGAAAAGTATGTTATTCCTTACATGTAAATAAAGCTAGCCCTCGCCAATCCCTAAGCTGGTGCTTGGCTATGTATGGGGGTAGTAAGTCACAACCACTATTACTTTAATAAATTTAAGAATACTTACTTTCCTTTTCCATTCTCCCAAACTTTCTTCAACTGTTGCTGGCTTCTTGGTGGTCCATAACCAGCAGCATTGAATAGGGTAATGACTTCTTCCCACGCTTCTTTTTTTCTCTTGATGATGCGGAAGTCATGGCTCTTATTGAATAAAATTTCATTTCTTTCATCTATCAAGCTCAGCAGCACTGTTCTCTCATTTGCATTTATATACTTGGTTCTTATACCACACTTTTCTGCCATTTCCACTGTCTATACGACCTCACCAACTCGTTGAAAGAACAGAAATGTGCGACACAAGTGTAGCCAATTTTGTATCAGGCGCTCGCAAATGTAAACAAACATTTCTCTGGCATACCAACTGTTTCGATGAGTACAGACATTCGCTTAGCAGGGATACCAACCACACCCTCTCCTATAAGTTGCTTCAAACATAGCACTGAAAAATATAGGGCTTCCCTACACTTTCCTTAGGATGTAAAGAAGGCCCTATAATTGGAGGCCCTATATTTTCTCTTAGCATATGGCCGTTATTCTTCACATACTGTCTTAGTGTCCCAGCCTTTTCATCCTTCTAGGGCACCATCACCTCATCTACACTTTGGTGATTATTTCCCTCTGTCTTCTTACACTCCCTGCGAACCATTTCAAACAGAGGTCTTACTTTGTGAAACATCATTTTGGGTATCCTTTTCATGGTTGTCAACAAAATGTAAATACCTTTTCAGGCATTTTAATCTTTTTGAACTCATTATGTCAGCCACAAGTGGATATCTAAAATGTACACTCCAATAATCATCCATTGATGGTAACGGGCAGATCCCCATGTAGAGTAACATAGCCAAAAACTTTTGCATTTCCCCTACAGTTGTGCATATACTACGTGTTGTTTCCTGAACTGAATACAAATTTATTTGTTGTACAAGATCTACCAATTCAGGAATAAAAAAAATGGAAATATTGAAATGGTGTTGAAAGCTCGTCTGAGGCAGTAAAATCCTTCACTGATGGGTAGATATTATTAATATCTCTTTATCTCCAAAGCCTTTCTCTTGTGGGATCCCTGACATGAAAGGTTGGTGTTTTCATTTTACGTTTTTTGGCACAGGGTTGCACTATTGAACCACTAGGTATTTGCTCATCATCGTTTGAAAGATCACTAACCACATCATCTGAATCATCCTCATTTATGTTAGTAGTGAAGTCTGGGTCATTGACATCATCATCCCTATCATCAGCAAGTCCGTCGTCTGAATCATCTCCATCCACAGGTATGACAGCTACTAAATCTCAACATTTCCCATGAAAGAGGTGTGAATTAATTTTCCTAGAATAATTAGAAAATGTCAACTATATTTCTGAATTTTATGGGCAACTCTACAATTTTGTCAACGTACCAACCAATGACATTTTTTTTTTTGCCGTAAACAGGCTGCTCAACAAAAATGTAGACATTTCTTACGCCCAGTATTTCATCAAAGTTTTGGCACCAATTACAATTTTTCCCATAAGTTTTATGTACCGTATTTTACAGCTTACAAGACGCACTTTTTTTCCCTAAAAAATACCATGTAAAATACTTGTGCGTCTTCCAAGACGAATGTTGTTGTATTGGCTCGCCCGATAGGGATGTGGATTTGTATGTCATTACATCATGAGGTTAACTTAAGTAACTATTCAATTCAGCCTTTTATATGATATAACCTCAGTACTTACTTGTTACAAGTATTTCCAATACCATAAACCTTCCTGGAGCCAAGCCACAAGCCCAAATGTGAGCCATACGTCTGTTGTTTATTGTGCCAGCTAGTGGCGGCGGGAGCCATTCCGCTCTTGATCTTGACGGTACAGGTGTGTAACCAAGGATAACAGGTGGCTTATTTCCATAGACCAGCAAGCCTTTGGATCGGCTGCGTTTGGATCTGCTGTGTTTCAATGTTGTCTCCTATGCTATGGATATGGTGAAGCTGTTTTTGTGTGAGAATGATTTAATTTTTTTTTCTCAAAATTTCTCTCCAATATTAGGATGCGTCTTCCAAGATGCAGCGTCTTGTAAGCCGTAAAATACGGTATATACACTGGAACCTCGGTATACCACCGCCTTGGTCCAACTTGGTATATGACCCGTTTGGACTAAAAATATTTTTCTTGATATACGACCTTTTGTTGGAATACGACTCGTATGAGCGTCAGTGCAGCATATTTCCGAAATATGGGCTCGATTTTCTTACACCCCGCCCTCTCCAGTGACGGAGCATGACTGCCTCGTGATGGGGTGGGCTTGCTCTCCTCCTGACCTCGCCTGCCTCTCTCTCTCTCTCTCTCTCTCTCTCTCTCTCTCTCTCTCTCTCTCTCTCTCCAAACAATAACAATAACATCTCCTCTTCCTCCTCCTCAGCACCATCCTAGTAGGCATTTGACTCTTTTCAGCAAGGATAAAGTGAATTTAAATTTTCATTTACAGTATTTCATCTAATTTCTTTTGTACTGTACTGTATTTAATTTATATACAGTACGCATTTTAGTATTTAGAAGTGTTTAAAATCAATTTATATAACCCCATTAATGTATAATACATATACTGTATGTCACTAACAATAGGATTTTTTTTTCATGGGAACAGATTAATAATTTTCCTTTTATTTTTTGTGGGAAAAATTCATTTGGTATACGTCCTTTTTGGTACAAGTTCAGGGATCTGGAACGGATTAAGGACGTATATCGAGGTCCCACTGTCTATCTAACGAATTCGTATCTAACGCGTTTTTTTTTGCACCAATTATTCGTTAGATGGGAAATTCTACTGTAATAAGACTGATGCATTCAGGTAAAAAAAATTACAATATCAATAGCCAGAGCATCTCCTTACCTTACTTCCCTTTCGCCTTCCTTCCATGAGGGTTCCTGTTGACAAAGAGCCAAATGATCTTCTGATAATGGCACATCCTCCTCTTCTATCTTAATTTCATCCTCTTCTTTCACTTCATACATAACCACAGCCATTTTGACCTCATCTGAGTTCTCTCTGAAATGACAGTAATAGAATCTATGAAAATCTGGAATATTATTTGAAAATGGTTACAATAACAAAATTCAGCACCATACTTGACAAGACACTCGCGACAATCGCTGACAGACGATATTACATTTAGGCCCTATAGATTCCGCTGCTATGAGTGATGACAGATAATACTTCATATATGAGTTCATATTCTACTTAGGACATTGTATTTCATGTCTTTACAATCAGTAATGATTGCTGAACCATGGCTGAACCTAAAAAAATATTTTACTACTTTTGCAAATAGGAAATTAACATAAAGATTACAAGTTTGAGTGAAAAATCGTGTGGGAGTTGTGTATAAAGCACGTTGTTTATAGCAAAAATTTCTGGTAAATTCGCAACAATTTCTGAAATAAAATATCACATATTGTGAATTCACCATTTCTGAATATGATTGGATTGTGATCAAATGTCATATCGTTATATCGGCTTGGGAATGAATTTTTCACAACAATTCGTGGCGCATAGCTGAGAAAACTGAGCTGAGTGTGTGACGGCAAGACATCCGTTAGTCTGTCAGAGTCAGTCACTCACTGCCAGTGCAACCTGAAGGACGTACTACTGTAGCTACTAGCTGGACACCGGACTCGTTTTAGCAGTAAGTATGCAACATTTGGTTAATGTAATGTCTGATTTATAAGATTTTAGGAGCATTTCAGTACTAAATTCATATAAAACTCCCTGTAGAAATTGAACGTAGAACGGTTGATGAACGATGGATGATGAAACTTTAGTAGCGGTCATGGCGATCATGGCTACCATCACCACTGTTATGTATTTAAAAATGACCATGCGAATTCAACAAATAGATACATATCAAGGTCATGGTCTAACCAAGTTAGTTAGACCATGATTGACCACGGTCACCTCAAGACTAATGGAATCCGTTAATTCAAAATTCGAATCTAGCTACCTACTCCTCATCCCACCCACCAGGCACCCCTGGCCACACACAAACATGGGTAATAAAGTAGGATAGTTTGCAACTTTTCAATGTTGTTATATGTTAACTTGGTGCAGTCTAAGTATTTTCTGGTTGTCTTCATCCAGTTAAAGTATTCACATTTGATTCTTCTCAGGATTTCCTTTAATAATTCATTTATGTTGTTTTCTTGCCTGGTAAATGTCGATGTTTTAGTGAAATATGGTTGGATGATTGATTTCAGCTATAGGAATCTTCCCTCAATAATTCGGCAATGTTCTGATATGGTGGTCCCACCACCGTAGCCTTGCTCAGCTCGACCAAAGCTGCCAATGCTGCAGTGTTATCACGCTGGGGAAGCAGCGCTCCGTTCCAAAAGGCACACACACCCTTAACTCTCTACATCAGCTTTTATTGTATCACCAAGATTCTTCCTGTCGTGGGCGGCAACCTTTTCAATGGTTTTGGCTCCAACTTGTGCAGGGACACAAACTCTGATGTTCACGCCAAGTTGCCCTCCAAACGCCAGGCCACCAGCGACTGTGTGAGGGATACTAGAAGCCATGACCAAATGAAAAGGCAGAAGCTCCAGGGGCAGAAAAAATAGGTGATGGGGGAGATAATGACTGCGTCTTACAAGCCAGTGATTTGTGTCTCTCTTCAAGGGAGTTATACTTACTGCTACTGCAGACAGTGGTTTTTTTTTCTTCTGTGGAACAAAGATATTTCTCCCCCTGCAAGACAGTGACTTGTGCTTTTCTTCAAGGGAGTTATACTTACTGCTACTGCAGACAGTGGTTTTTTTTTCTTCTGTGCAACAGATATTTCTCCCCCTGCAAGACAGTGACTTGTGCTTTTCTTCAAGGGAGTTATACTTACTGCTACTGCAGACAGTGGGTTTTTTTTCTGTGCAATAAAGATATTTCTCCCCCAGCAAGACAGTGACTTGTGCTTTTCTTCAAGGGAGTTATACTTACTGCTACTGCAGTTTGTTTTTTTTCTGTGCAACAAAGATATTTCTCCCCCTGCAAGACAGTGACTTGTGCTTTTCTTCAAGGGAGTTATACTTACTGCTACTGCAGTTTTTTTTTTTTTCTGTGCAATAGATATTTCTCTCCCTGCAAGACAGTGACTTGTGCTTTTCTTCAAAGGAGTTATACTTACTGCTACTGCAGATAGTGTTTTTTTTTTCTGTGCAACAAAGATATTTCTCCCCCTGCAAGACAGTGACTTGTGTCTCTTTGGACGCAAGTACGCCAATTAGCCTGTTCGCAGCTAGAGTCGTAGACACCTATCAGCGTTAGAATTTTTAATTTTGTCCACTTTTCCGGGGCAAAGGAGTGACTTAGTTAATTTAGAAACCAATGTGCAGAAAAAATACGACATGAATTGCTGCACATGTGTATTTAAAATTAAAAACATAACCTTAATGTTATTATTCTTACTTGTGCATGATAAGGCTTTGTTAATTGTATTATAAGATAAAGCTACAATTTGGTAATTATTATTTTTTCAGTAAGTATGAGCAGTAAAAATAAAAGGATGTTGATTTCGGCTTATACATTTTATCTGAGTGTGTCAAAAAATATTGGAAATCACTGTCACGTCCTATTTACGAAGTTGATCAGTGAAAAAAAAAAAACAGCACCGCTGCCAGACGTACGACGTAGTATAGTAACCGTGTTAGGAAGATTGGTATTTATTACTATGGGGACATTTTACTTCTAATAAACCCTTGCCACAGCATTTGCAGCTGACAATGCCATCAGGAGTTGCTCTGAGTAGCCTGCTGGTGTTTGTTGTGGTTTGCTGCCAGTAGCGGAGGATATAATTGTCGTACTGGAAAAAATTAAGTCTGTGACACAAAATTATATTTTCTATACATTACATGGATTTGCCTATTGTTTGGTACATTCAAATGAAAGTATGTATCGGTATACGCCCATTGAGGTCAGTAGAAAATGACAAATTGCTTGCCTTGATACAAATATAAGCTGTTTTAAGAATATAATCTGAAATTATGAATAGAGGCTCAAATTATGTCATATGCCGTCAGACATTGTGAGATTTATTGACTTAAATTTCAGACGCATTAATGTGCAATAATACACCTGTGCAAGCTTGTAAAACTTGCCCCAAAGAGTATTTATTTTTCGGCAAAAATTACAAAATCTGGCGCTGTCTGGTATCAAGATGCTCACTGTGAACAGACTAATTCTTTGAGAGTGAGGCCATCGTCAAGTGTGTCAACCTGGTGTGTCTTTCTCGATACACCTTGGAGGAGGTGGCAGAGAAGATGCAGACTGCCAGGGAACAGCTGGTCATGGAGGACACTCGGGTGGTTCAGATGTTGATTGGAGAGCTCTCTGACCTGGACCCTGAACTGCCAGAAGACCTGCTTGCAGCAGCTACAGGGCACTTCTCGGGATACCTGGGCAAGATGTCCTAGGGTGACCTCTCTATGTGCTGCCAGGAGGCGCTCTTCTGGGATAGCAAGGAAAAGTACCAGCCCACCTTTGAGGGCTGGGACCCCGAGAAGTTCCATGCATTGACACGCCTGCTGGACAGGGGGACACTAGACGGTGGGGAAGAAGGCCTCCATTACCCTTCACCAACTTTGTGGAAGACAGCGACAATGACAGTGCTTCCCTTAAAGGGAGTTATTTGCTCTTACTGTAGAGTTTTTTTTATTTTGTGCAAGCTATTTTCACCCTGCAAGACAGTGACGTATGTTGAATAATTTATTTTGTTGCTCATGAACATATTCTTTACATCATTCTGAAATGTTTGCGTTTTATTTGAGGTTCCTAAGTTGATTGTAAGTATTTTATTCGATTAAAAAAAAGACATAGGACCGGTTTGCGAAAGGCCCATTTTCGAGTGCACAGTCACGTATGGTGTATTCTATGGTATTGCATATTAATATAGACTACATGGGCTATGCATGAAAGTGTTTTCAGATTCAAATTCCAATATTCCTGGAAATTATTGCAAATTTTGTTTCTCTTGGTTTCTTAGGATTTAAAAATTGTCGCCCACCGATAACGTATGTTGACTAATTTGTTTTTGTTGCTCATAAACATATTCTTTACATCACTCTGAAGTGTTTGCTTTTATTTGAGGTTCCTATCTTAATTCTAAGTATTTTATTTGATTTTTCTAAAAATCTGCCGTAGGGCCTGTTTGCAAAAGGTCCGATTTCGAGTGTCCAGTTAAGTATGGTGTAGTCTATGTCAACACTAATCTCTGTTTCTGGTATAAACAGAGTATATGCTGTAATTGGAACCTTCTAAGGGATTCACGTTGTTCATAATCCTTTTTCTGTAGTCTATTTTATAAGGACCAAAACAAAGCCTTAACCTCGGGGTGGAGTATGTCGATTCTTCATCATCCTCATGAAGCTTAGCTATTGGTTGTTCATTTGAGTGGACTGTTTGGAGTCAAGTCTCTCTCTCTCTCTCTCTCTCTCTCTCTCTCTCTCTCTCTCTCTCTCTCTCTCTCTCTCTCTCTCTCTCTCTCTCTCTCTCTCTCTCTCTCTCTCTCTCTCTCTCTCTCTCTCTCTCTCTCTCACTCACTCACTCACTCACTCACTCACTCACTCACTCACTCACTCACTCACTCACTCACTCACTCACTCACTCACTCACTCACTCACTCACTCACTCACGTTGCCTGGTTCCCATCATTGCCACTCAGAGGCATGATTCCCACGAGTCCATTTAACGTCTAACAATGATGTCACAATCATCCCCGTAGGAGTGGCTGTAATGATACACTGTTTCTACCTCTGCTCAAGCAAACTCTGTTGAATGGGAGAGACGTCTTGAGTTTATTTTCTTATGGAGAAACACTGGTTGCACGTACTGGTATCTGAATATTCTAGATGATATTCAAGTATGTGAAAAAATCATGCATCGTAATAATGCTTATAAATGCAAATTGTAATTATATTTACTATCAATGGAAAATAGGCAGTGTTTTCATCGTGCCAAGATACCACAGCAACACTGCGAGCTTGTAAACATCGAGTGAGGAATTCTACCCTGGTAGTTTGGGGAGCAAGGTGTTATTTAATTAAGGTCAGGACGAAGTCAGGATGTTGGGAAGCAATGTGTGAGGAGGCTGTTGATGAGATAATAGATTACTAGTGTATCAAGTATGAGAGTAGAGAATGGGTAGGCATTTTAACACAAGAAATAGTATAGGTGAGATAGCATGGTAACCAATTGAAGCCGCTTGTTGCACATACGCAATGTGAAATATGCCCTGACAAGATACTATACTGTGTCACAGGCACACAAGCACGATCCTATAGCCGCTCAGGCAGCCACTCACGGTATGATTTGTGTGCACCCTTACATGTCAGTGTTAGATGGGGAGATTCTCAAGGAACTGCATTTTTCGTAGAATGATGGCCTCCCACAAGAACAGATATGTAAGGAGTGTGAGTATTGAAAATGTGTTTATTTTCCTTTAAAGCTTACTTCTAATATATGTTTATGAATAAAACACCATTGTATGAGTATCAATTTCATTACCACTAAAGTGATAATCGATGTTGAATTTATGCAACAATCAGCATTCAATTTTTTTCTTACATTGAATATTTTTATAGTTTATTTTTACAATTGCTTAATGGAATTTTGTTTGATTAATTAAATTTTACCTATTAAAATTTATTGAATATAAATTTTTTCTCCAGAAACCTGACCTTGAACAAGATACAAGATGAGTTACAGAAACCTTTCTTATCTGACGAGAATGCAGACAGTGATGAAGCTGAATCTAATGGATTGAATATACAAAATGAAGTTCAAGAAGAGAATCTGTAAATTATGCCAGCAAATGATGGATGTAGATTCTGATGGAGAAGACTACGTATATGGACATCTCTAATCTCCCTTCAACACAACTAACTGCTATTGCAGTAATAGTACAGTAGTCAGCATTCGAGCATGGAACCTAGGGTCCCAGGTTCAAGTCCCGATATCCACTGGCCACTTTTCTTTCTTTGGTATTATCATCGGGTGGCCAAAGATTACTGTAAGGAACTGCACCTGCCTCTTTCCCTCCTTCTTAGGACCGTATTCCTAGTCTTTTCGTACCAACCATCGCGTCGGGTCGTGGTATTGTGAGTCGTCGTAATACTGTCGACCCTTAATTTAACAGACTAATGTGGAGAAAACTCTGTCCGTTGGTGTAAAAAGTCCGTTGCTTGGTTAAAGGCCATGATATGGCAATCCGAAGAAAAAAAATCTAGGGTGAAACGCATAACTCTTAGGCAAAAAATATAAAAACCTTATATAACAGAACCGAATCACACCTAACATAACTTAATCTAACCATAACCT